>JANHAO010000439.1:0-42190 GCA_026873985.1 Saraca asoca | reverse complement strand
AGCCAATACATCACATGTATTCAAGCTCCAACATGTAATAACACATTATCACATACAAATAAGCTCAAAAAACTAGCCAAAGGCTTTGATACCATTGAAAGAATGTTCAATCGGCCAGGGGTAAAATGGTCCAGATTTTCAAAAAATTTTCTTGCAACCAACTGAACATCTAACCCAAGATCTAGCTAGTATTGAGCTTTAACAACATGATAGAAGTGAAGAAGAGCTCAACCAACCTTTGGAAGCAGCTCAAATGCAGCAGAGATGGAGGGAAGCCGAACGGTCACCGTCATTTCCGATCCAAGTGTACTGGTCCTATCAACGTCCACGCCAGAAGGAGGAGAGGTCGATCCAGTGCTAGCTTGAAGCTTCGGAAGCTGAAGGGATCGAACGTCGGCAAACACAGCAGAGGAAGCTGAAGATCGCCAGAGAAGAAGATGAAAAGTCTTCGCGGGTTCCTATGCCCAAAATGGGCAATCCAGCGGCAAATATCATCTTAGCAAAATGATACCATTTTGCCCTTTTTGCAATTTCCTTAAATTGCAAAATGACCCCAAGCAATTTCACAAATTGCACACAGGTCCCTGTGGTTTCTGAAAACTACTTTTCAGCCCCACTGATATCTGCCTTTTTTAGTTTGGTCCCTGGATATCTATATATCCCCTTTTTAGCCATTCCTCATATTTTTTGTTATACGTGTGACCCAGTAGGCCTCCAAAATGTTGGCAAAAGTTCACAATGCCCTTCAAACCATTTGAAAGCATATAAAATTAATCCAATTAAGTTTTTAATCAATTTCACCAAATTATCACGTATGGACTTTCAGTTATAAGCGGACTTTAGTAAGCTATTATAGCTACTCAATTTTCGACGGGAGTCAACAACGATGACAACTTGTCTATGGCTGATCTTAGTATACAATACCATGTACACAGTGTATGATATAATTCCTTCATTACCTATATCTGATCAGTTAGAGGTATGGATACCAGTTAACCTCTATAACCAATCATAGTTTCTCAACCTCATGAATTATTTGACTCATACTAATCCGAGCACTCAAATCCCATTTGAGTCTTGATCTAACTTGCAAGTATTAATCAGTCAAACTAAGTCATTAAGTGGCCATGGATATTAACTCTGAGGAGTGGTAATAAATCCTATCTTGATTAGGCAATGCCTAACTATACTTTCAGAAATACCCAACACAAGCCCTTATTGTTCCTCGTGGCTAGAGTCACGTTTGACTTGATCAAAGTATAACCTTTCATGTAAAAGACATCCCTCAATCTCAAATCAAAAGATCAGTCATACGATCACTACTGGAGATTAACTGATGACGTAGCTCCATACAGCATCTCCAAATGGGTCAGACAAGATCACGAGCACCAGTTATGTTTTTCCAAACTAACTGAGTCGTGTCCACGTGTGTGTTCAGATGTAACTCACTTACATCTTAGCTTGTGAGGTCAGTTGCTCATCATATGAGAAACACTCCAACATCTAGTCTCAACAGATCTGATAATGTCCAGTTATTAGATCTCAGCTAGTGTCATTTTAGTGTAGAAGTTTACATTATTAACAATCACACTCATAATCCTATAACCCCTTATATAATTGATTAAATGAAATAATTTCCCATCATGGACTTCATCTTTAACATGCAATACACAATGAAAGTAATATAAAATGAATAATCAACCTTTATTATCAAATCAATACAGAATGTACAATCATAAATACAATAGAGTTTAATCACATTGGCCCTAGGGCACCTATCAGACTAACATATAGTATATTTTGTTTCCTTTTTCGGGAGGACTTCAATAAAGATACTGAAACCATGATAGGGCCAGATTGTAATTTTTCTTATTTTAATTTTTTATTTGTCTTTTCCTTCATTTTCCTTATTTTTTTTTTGGACGCCAGATTTTTCCTCTCTTTCCCCCGAAAGCCACCCTCTGCTTTCTTTTTTTTCAGCGACATTGGAGCTCTGGCCTCGTCACCAAGAACTCTTCTTTCTTCTCCTCTTTTTTCTTCTTCCTCAGTTCAGCTCCTTTATTTGTTGTAGCTGCTTCATCATCTTTCTAGTATACTTCTCAGCTTAGATGCAACAATAACTCCTGGCGTTCTGATCAGCTTCCTGCATTTTAGTGGCTCTCCGATTAGTTGCCACAACTCCGATTGGTCCTTTGGTGTTGGTATTGCTGGAATGGAGTACAGCTCGTTTGATCTACCTTATAGCTCCCCCATTCAGCCACCTCCAATCCCTTCTATTATGGTGATCATCTCCCCCGAAAGCCCTTCGATCAGCTTTCTGCTAGTCTCCTCTCTTTATTGGCAACACTATCTATTCATTGGTATAGCTAGAGTGAAGCCTGGGATAGAGTTGTACTGCTCTATTTGAGGGTTTCTCATTTGGCCAATTTATGCTTTTGGTAAATCCTCCAACTGCTGAGGGTTGCTTGAGTTTCGCCATACGTCATCATACAACACCAGTTGCCCAATTATGTAGCTACCATCCTGCTTCACGAAGATCCCTTATTCCCAATCAGCCTCTAGCAAGTTAATCTTTTTTCTGGTTGCTACCATCACTGCCATCGATGATAGCTCCATCATCAATTTTCCTTTAACAGCTAGCAGTTTCAACCTGTTTTTGTTGTTGTACTCATTTGATAGCCCATAAACCCTAACCGACTATGGAGTAATAGGTACTGCTTCTTTAAAAAAAAAAGATTTTTCATCTTTATGAAGTTATCCTAAATGAAATTTAGATGTTGGAAATTGTAATATTTGTTCTAAAATTGAAAATCCATTACAGGGCTCTGAGAACTTGACAACTAGGTTTGATAAGCTAATTAAGGAATGTAGCAATCCAAAACAATTTCAATTGAAGTTAGCTGAATATTATTGAGGTAAGTGGATGACCCTCCTTACTTAATAAATCCCATTTGTAAGTATGAAATAATTTTAGTAAATGAAATGTTATGATTCTTTTAAAATAATGAAATTTCCTTATATGTTAACGTGGTTTAAAGTTTACCCATATATTGTATACATATATAAAAATGTTTTGCTGTGATTAGTTATGCATTTTCATCTTAATTGTATTATTGGGATTGATGATATCATGTTTCTATTTAAAGATTGGATGTGAAAATGCTTTAGCAGGTTTATGTATATTTTGATAAATGTTGCTTATCTAAAAAGAGATTTTCATGCAACATGACATTTTTAAATTATTGATATGAAATACTGAATTCATTGAAAAATTTATTGGTAACCCTCAAGTGCACTTCGGAATATATGAATAGCCTTGGTGGAGAAAATAAGGGAGGAAATATAGGGATATATACGTTCATGAGTATCTGGCAAACATGTTGGATGATTTATGATGGGGATTATATTTATATCATAATGGTTACCTTTTGAAATTTATTCTTTGGAGATCCAGTTAAATGTTTCACCATGTTCAGATTTGATGAATATATTTTCCTTAATGGCATACCTTGATGTTTATCTTTATGCTATGGAATATCATGTTTTCAATTACTTAATTCCTTTTTTGATGGATGAAAGCTTTTGAATCTACTTTGAAATCATGGTTGTTGAATGGGTAAATATATTTTCAGGGCTATATATAGATACTTTCGAACATAACTTATAAATGGGTTTTTGGTGGTTATAGGATTGTCTACTCACTGAGTTTTTATGAAACTCACTCCTTCATTTCATGTTTTTTAAAGCCAAAGGATACTCATGTTATTCCTTTACATCGTTCTGACTCAGGATCTGTTCACTGATTGAGTAGATCACACCCAGTGGAGATTTAAGGTATAACAATGGTGTAAAGTTTTGGTAGTTGATAGGATTGTATGCATGCATATATATTGATTGTGGGGTGCCAAGCAGGATGTAGATTATATTGCTTTGGGCCATTGTTATTTTGTATCGTTATACAAGTTGTGGTGGGCATGTAGTCCTTTTGTTGTTATATAAGCCTTGTGCCCGAAAGCCCAAAAAATAGAGAAAATGCTATCGGATTTTCGATAGAATTATCATGTAAATGCTTGAATATGCATATATGAAATTATGAGTCTTCAGTATAATTTATAGAGTCAAGCTTATAGGAGGTTTCCTAACGATGACCTACTACGTTGGTCACGTTTCATAGATTGGGGAGTGATATCAACTATGTAACAAGTGGAGTTAAAAGTAACTTTATTCCCCTTGTCATAAAATTTGCTAATGCTAAATAAATTATGTTTGAGCCTCTTAACCAATGAAATATTTTCAATATAAGAATTAGGGTTTTTACTAACCTTACCTTTACCCATTACCTTCCATTTAGCATTATCTCCAAAAGTGACATGTTCACCATTTATAGGAGTGAGTGAGAAAAATTTGGATTTGTCACCAGTCATGTGCCAAAGCATCCACTATCAAGAAGTCACATGTTGCTTTAGGATCTCCTACACACCTAAACAAAGAAAATCACTCTTTGGATGTGGGTATCTAAGTAGTCTTAGGTCTTCAAAGGTTAGTTCTACTAAATAAAGCCTTTGGAACCCAAACTAACTTTTCTCTAACACTAGCAACATAAGTGTTCCTTTTGTGAATACAAGAGTAAATCCTATTGCCTTTTTGTCCACAAGTGAAGCATGTTATGTAAGGTTGGTTTCCCATAATTTTCCTAACAAAATGGTTTTTGTAAAAAGAGTTTTGCATACTTAGCTTATATCAAGTCCCTCTTTGTTGAAGCCACACCTTTAGCTTCCAAGTAATGCATCAAGTGTTTTCTTATCATTTATGAATTTTTCAAGCATCTGGTTCAAATCATCAAGACTAAGACTTTCACAAATAGCATACACTTGTGACAATAGTTTAAGATTTTCAAATTCTTTCAATAAATATTTGTTTTCTTTTTATCAATTTTCAATGTCATCTTCTAAGGAAGCAATGATTTTCTTTGAAATATTAACATTCGTTTTGGCCTTAAGCAAATCATCACATAACTCTTTATATAAATCATCTATGTCATCAAGAGATTGGAAAAATTTATTATCATTTGCCTCAACGTCATTCATTATGATTTACCTCAATGTTATCATCTCCCATAGCCATAAAATAAAGCAATGCCTTTTCATCACCCTATCTGGAAAGATGTGCCATTTCACTTGGTTGCTTGCTTTTTTTTCTCTCATTCTTCAATTAGTTCTTTTTCATAAGTTGCAACGGCTTTGAGAGCAAGCTTTTTCCTTTTTCTATCATTATCATTTGACTTTGAATACCTATTGGATTCTATCTCATGCTCCACCATCTTCATTGACTCCTTTAAAGTAGTAATCTTTAATTTTCATTCATTGGTCAAAAAGTGAAGGACTTTGTAGACCAAATCACCATTTATGAATTTCCAACCAATAATGCCTAAATGATTAACAATTGCAATAAGCCTTTGCACCACATCCTTGATTAATTTACCATTATTCATTTTGAAAAGCTCATATTGACATGCAAGCATGTGAACCTTAGATGCCTTGACTTGGGTAGTGCCTATATGAGCTACTTCAAGAGCATCCCACATGTCTTTAGAAATGGAATAGTTTGATACACTTTCATACTCACTAGGCCATAGTGAATTAGACATAATCCATTTAACCTTAGAATGGAGAAGGTGTTTTTTTCTTTTCATCTTCACTTCAATTACTTCTAAGTTTTAAAATGGTTACATAGTTTTCAAGTTTAGTTGGTAAATTGTATTTATTTTCTAGTATTTCTTGATATATGTCAATATCAATGGCCCCAATGAAATCCTTCATCTTTTGTTTTCAGTATGTATAGTGTTGCCCATTTAACCAAGGGGGTTTGTTCAATGAAGAACACTCGGGGCAAAATACTAAAACCATTTAAATCCATTAGATCCCCATGAGATAGTTACATCTTAACAACAAGAGTCAAGCTTTGATGCCAATTATAGCCAAGGATTCCACTAAGAGGGGCGAATTGACTTTAGGATTTTACAACTTTCTAAATCATTTTTAAAAACCCTTTTTCAAATTTCAATATTTTGAAAATAAATAATTATCAATCTTATAAACCAACTCTTGGAATCTAAAACTTAACATATTAATTACTCAAGATTAACTTGAATAATGAATGAAAAGAATATAAAGTGTAGAAAAACATATTGTAGAAAAAATAAATTATAGAAAAATAAAAGAATAAGGATAGAGAGATTCAAATGCAAAATTTCATAGTGGTTCCCTCTTCGAGATCTACTCTAATGTATACGCGCACTCTTCAAGCTTGAAAGAAGCTTGTTCCACTAAGATTTGCCTATCCAAGTTGGAATCTATCACAATAAGAAGCCTCTACAATGATTATATATCCCAACAATTGAAATCCCTAAGATACCTCACTCAAAATTAAGAATATAAAGGATACAACACTCTTTCTAGCTTAGGGTTTGCTAGCCCTAAAATATAGATAAAAATTTGAGATGAAATGGAAGACAACAATAATAACTCAAAGTTCATAATATAAATTAAAGCTCTAAAGGTAAACAATTATTTAAATCTAGTTCAAGAATTTGTAATAGAGTAAATAGATGCAACTTTGAAGAAATGGTAGTATTTGACTTTTGGAATTTAAGGTTCACATTGAAGAAATGAGAGCATAGGTTATTTATAGTGAAAGCAATAAGTGAATGTTATTTCAAAATTTACTATAGCCAAGTCAACTCAGTTGAATCGTGTGGGGCAAAATTTTAAATCATTAGTTGACTCATAAATAATGTAAGGCTCTTTGTTTTAAAAAAAAAATGGCCTTTATGAGTTGATTCATTATTCAACTTGCATGCCTAGCTTTAGGATAATATGATTCGACTTGTGTGCACAGTTCAAAAATCAAGAACCGAATTGCCTGTAATATGATGCTCTCCGACAAAATTCAAAGGCTTGTGCTTCGATTCTGTGTGCAGTTCAAAAACTGTGAACTAAATTGTCCGTCATGCAATACTCTCTAATAGAATTCAAAGGGCTATAAACCGATTCATGAGTCTTGAATTTGCAAAATTCAAATTATTGTTTTGAGAATTTTTAAATAAAAACATTTGTAGACAATTTCAAAATTGTTTCAAATTAAAAGTATATTTTTAAGTGTAAAACTTGTTAAATCATTTAAGAACATGGAAAAATATTTTTGAATAAATTTTCAAAAAATATTTATACAAATTCTTAATATAAATGCTTCTTAAAATCATCTTAAACCTTGAGATAAATTTAAATAAATCCTAAGTTTAATATAAGTCTTCACCAAACATTCCAAAACTTTCCAAGATATGAACATTAAAATTTAATACAATCAGTACATCCAAAAAAATTTTTGTTATTATAAAAATAAATTATAGATTTTTTAAAAATAGGCTCTAAACTTAACATTAGGTAATAAACTTATAGCAGTTTCTCAAGGAGTTAGACAATATATAAATATATATCATTATAAACCTTTAAAAATGTTGATGACATATCCTAACGTTGAGACAAACAACTTTCATCCTACCTATAAACTTCTTATTCACCAAAAAAAAAAAAAAAAAATTCACTGTAAAGGTCCCACAAAATAGAGATAAATTAGATATATTTGTCTAATAAAATCTGATTAAAGTGACATTAGTTATTAAACGTCTTCTGTTAGGTAGTTAATGCATTTCCTTTTAATTTGATATTTATTCCCAACAAATTAAATAAATAAAATCTAATTTTAAATTTAAAATTTTTCGATTAAGTGTATTTAAGCATTTTACAACTTTTAGATTTGGTGTTTTATATAACATTTTTTTTCTAACATAGTCCTTTTTTTTTTTAATAAAAATTTATGAATATGATAAGTTGTTTTATTTTAAGGTAAAGTTATGCCATTTACTTTTTTTTAGGACTTGCAATTGTATTTATAAATCATCTAATTTTTTGAAATTATTGATAGTAAAATTTGAACTTAAAATATAACTGATTAAAAATAATAAATTTTATCAGTCAACAGAAAAAAAATAACATTATAATATCTTTAAAATCCCAATGGCAACCGGATATATAAATAGAATATTAAGAAACTCGATGATGGCCATGCCAGTGTAACAAGCGTCAGCTTTGTTAGCGGACATATCTTTTTATTTTCGTTTAATCGCAGACATACACACATACTTGTTTTTTATTGGTTATTTAATGCAAGAAGCATGTCTTCTCTTTATCGCATTGAAGTTCCAATAGGTCGAGGCCCACGGGAAGCTCATAAGTAGATGATAGGCGAAAGGATAAGATTAAGGACACCCCATTAGCAATAAGTTTATGATGCTTCTACACTCATCCACATTGATATAAAATATGTTGAGATAAAATATGTTGAAGTTGTGTCTGTAATTTTAAAAAATTTAGATATTTATTTTTTATTTCGACACGTATATTAAGTTCGATTCTGAAATTGTGTTCATAATTTTAAAAAATTCAGATATACATTTTCTATTTTAACATGCGTGTTAAACTTGATTTTTAATTTATTATTTATTTTATCCTATTATTTAATATTATGAGTACTTATTTTGATATGAAAAAATAATAATTATAATATATATATATTTATAAATAAGTATAATATTTTTTAATATTTATAAATATATCCTTATATTTTTATTATTTATACATATTTCTTATATATTGATGTCTTGTATTTTTTAAAAATATCATATCTTTATATTCGTATTCACGTTTTTATATATTCACGTATGGATATTCGTGTGATATTCGTGGAACATAGACACAACAAGACGGTCCGTCCTTCACCTTTTGCATTTTCAAGGGCCCTTGTTAGTTGAATTCTTAAGTCACGGAATTCAAGTCTCGTATGGGTAGTTGGGGACATCACTCACATTAATGTAAAACTAACACTAAAGTTAAAATTGTATCCATTGAATATAAACTCTTTAAAAATAATTCAGGTCACTTACGTCATATTTTATATAATTAAAATTTTATTAAGTGATAAATTAGTTTTTTTAAAATTTTAAAAATTTATAAATTATATTTTTAAATTTTAAATAAATTATAAATTATTTTCTTGAAATTTGCAGAAAATTATAAAAATTTTAAATATGTTATATATATTATTGGAATTTTTTTTCTCTTAAAAAATACAAAATTGACACTAAATATATTATTGGTATAACTGTTATCCAAATTTATATTATAAAACTCATGTATGATGATGGAATAAAATATTTAATTTAAATTTCATGTCTTATAGATAAAGAAATAAGTATTTTAATAAAATATATGTAATATATTTATTAATTTTTAATTAATATTAATAGTTAATTAAAATTTTTATAATTTTTATTTCAAATTTTAAGATGTTAATTTCTAACTTTTTAATTTAAAAATATAATGTATAGATTTTTAAAGTTTAAGGGGATAATTTAACATTCAAGAAAATTTTAAATATATAAAATATATTTTTCCTAAAATTAAAACTACATTTTCAAAGATCAATGGCAAAAAAAAAAAAAAAATGAGACGAAAGTCAATGTAAATTATTTTGTGAATTTCTTGGATTAAACATGTATGATTCATTTCTAACTAGTTGAAAAAGAATGAGTTAATCGAAGTGCAAAACAAAAACAAAATATTATGAAATAAATGCAAAATCATAACGCAATAGCAATGGCAACTTGAACACGCTTACTAATGAAGTTGCATGAGTATTGGCTACAAAATTTCAGAGAGATTTGAAACTTGTTTTATTCTCCTTCATCCGTTTCAAAATAATTGAACACAAGAATTAAAATATATATCAAATAATCTGAATGAGAGAAAATTATAACTACATTTGATTAAAATAGTCTTTTATTAAAATATGAAAAATATTAAATCCTATTCTCTCCTTCTATTAACGCTATAACTCTTTATTTATACATTATCTTTCTTTCTTTTTCACAGTTAAATCCTCTCTCCTCATGTTAATTTTCTAATACTCTTTTTTATTTATACAGTCTTTCTCTTTGATAATTATATACAAAAAATATTAATTTTTTCTTTCAAATAATTCTTTTTGTCAACATCAATTTTTTCTGTCTCACAACAGAAAAAAAATTGGAATAGTTGATAAATTTTAAATGTAAATAATTAATTAATATATGCAGTAGTGACACATTTAATTGAAATAATAAGAATAAAATTATAAAAAAATCAATATTCTCCTGAAAATCTAAAATAAGAAATATTTTTTTAAAAAAAAATCGCCTGCAACGTGAATTATATTTTGAAATGGGGATCCATAATCACGAACAGATGCAGTGTAAGAATCCTATTAGTTACCAACGGAAAATGACAGACAGAGAATGTTTACAACGTTTCCACATGCCGGCGCCGTCGGCGGGTGATGAGTCGGCAAACCTAAAATGCTGCAACACTTAATTATCTAAATTCATATAAATAATTAACCAACCACATTTGTCAACCCATACAAAGACATTTTCATATGTATCCCGATCCACTCACAGGTTACCCGCCATGCCCGCAGAGGAATCCAATTACGAATCAGACATTTTCAAAAATATTATTATTATATAAAAGTGAAAGCTACGTAAATTTGTACACCCTTATGATTTTCCTTTTCTCAAAGATATATATTGGAATTTGTCATCATTCCTGTGCCACCTAAATCTTGTAATTAATGATTCCCAATACTAATGAAGTTGCAGATTCATTTGCATTTTGAAGAGTCATTAGAGTCTGCTTGCTGTCAACATTATTAAAACAGGGACACGATGCTGCCAATACTACTAACGCCCTCGTATCTCAGATTACTCCATTTCTGACCTTTCTACCATTCTTCTTAATTAACATCACATATATAGCTAGCGTGTTTAAAGTCCCAACTTGCAATACCAGAAAATGCCCAGTCAAGTTTTATTCCAAAATATCCTACCTTAACCACTCATAATGCATTGTTTGGTTGAGTTGCTAATTAATTCACTTGATATTTTAATTGTGCTTTTTCTGACTTTGATATTTTCAAGGGCAATGATACGTACGGATGAGGTTTGAATTAATATCCCCATCAGTAGAGTGGTTGTTTTGAGGAAAATTCTCCAGAAACCGAAGCTGTTCAACAAGTGTAGGAATTTTCCACATAGGTTTTGGGGAGTTGAATCTAACCTCAACTGTCTCACTGGCAATTGAGCAAGACTGGGTTGGTGTTGCAGATGTAGAATTGATAGTGGATAACATAATTCATTAGTCAAAAGAGGTTAAGAATTTACGTTTAAGAGGTTGACCTTTTACATAAAATTAATCAGCAAAGCAAAACGTGTCGAAATGGAAAAGCTAGCCAAATAAGACTCTGCTTTTTATTATCCAATATTTCTCATTTTTCAGGGAAAGTAAGGCTGCTGGCTGGGTGGTCGCCCTTGACGGAGAAATGAAATTGCATTTGTGGGCTCCATATATGCCATCTCTCTGCTTCAACAAGAAGGTAAGCTTTAGGAACAATCCTCGTAACCGGAAACTTTACTATCGGTGTAAACTTGGCTAGTTCAAACGGTTGAAAGTGTCTAAGTTGAATAAGAAAAACTATTTTCTTTGTGATTCAACTTTACAATATGCACTTTGATTGATTCATTTCACCAAACAAATCAAAATTAGACCATTCATATTTAATCTAAGCTTAAATAATTAGATGCATATTTAATGAGTAAATTTCTTGAAATCTTAGAAGAAGTTGATATTATAATATGTGAAGATTGAACTTGTAACATATGTGTCTAACATGTTTCAAATTTACCTTTAACAATTGAATAATCTCCAGGAATAAATATATGCAAGAGGATGCGAATTCCATGTCATGGTTGCGGTGATCATTTTTATGAATCAGCAAAAGCAGAATTAGTTTCAAGTTAAATCAAATGCTTTTAAACGTCAACGGAGCAAAGTAACATGATTAGGTGCACATAGGCAAATTTACCAAAATCATGTTTAGATAATCCGATGCCTGCAAAGTGGAGGCCTAGTAAATGTGAATTATATGAGCAAGCTTGCGGATAAAGGGGTAATAGAGTTATAGACGGAGAATGAAAAGTTAAAAAAAAAAGGTGTCCATTATCTTAAATAATTAATATGCGCACCTAAATTAAAGGCAGACATGTTATCAACTTTATCTACAATCACTTATGGACTGTGCCAACATAAAATATCATTTTTTTTTCAAAAGCTTAAATATGACAATTATAGGACCCTGATAAATGGCAAGGATTAAAGAAAACCAATAACTTGACGGATGTAGGTGTTCTAAATTTCTTAAAGAAATCTGACAAAACAAATTTACGCAAAATAAAGCATAATTTTTTATTATAGATTTCATATTTTTTATTGGGATATACTATTTTAAAATAATTTTTTTATATCTATTTCCCTTCTAAATTTACATTCTCAAGTTTCGATTTCTTAGAAAAATACAGGGAATCCAAATCCATACTTGAAAATAAAAATATAGATTTAATTATAATTTTGGTATCCTAATATATAAATTATTTACAATTTATTCTTATTAAATTTAATATTTTATTTTGATCTTTTTAATATATAAATTGGATCAAGAGTCTATTTGATACAAATAATTGATAAATTAATTATTAGTTATTTTATTAATTGTTAAGTCTGTTTAGCGTAAGTAGTTGATAACTTAATTATTAATTATTTTACTATCTGCTAACTGTTAATTAATAAATTATGTGATTGTAGCATAAAGTTTTTGATAAAATTAGTTGTTGAACTAGTTTATAAATGTAAAATGATGTAAAAAAATGTTAATATTAACAGATAATATATGGAGTAAATTAATTAATATTTACTTTGAGAGCAACATATATTAATACAATTAAAATATTTAAAATAAGAATAAAATTATCTAAAATTTAATTAATAATATTTTATTGTATTATATATTTATTTACTTAGTTACTTATTCTGATTTATTTACGTTGAATTAATAGGCATAAATCAAATATACAATGATATGTGAATTTTTTTCTCTTTAACTTTTTGATAAAAAAAAATAAGCATTAGAAATAGTATGATATTAGAAAAAATAAGTATTGAAACTGATGATTTTTAATTAATTAAAATATGGGCAGTCAATTAACTAAAATAATAGGGATAAATTAGACAAAAATAATTGAAACCTTTACTTTAATAAGTTATATGTTACTTGAAATAATTTTTAAAAAGAGAACTTTTTTATAAAAAAAATTAGTACACCAAACACCTATAAAATTTGAAAAATAATTATTTGACTAAGTCAAGAAGCTAAAAATTAGCTTTTTTAGCATGTCAAACACACACATTATTTATTAGTTGAAAGTTGATAAATTAATTAATTATATTAGAAGTATTTGATAAAATTAATTATTGAACTAGTTTATAAATGTAAAAATGACATAAAATGACATATTAATATCAATAGATAATATATAAAGTAAATTAATTCATATTTATTTTAAGGCTAAAGTATATATTGATGCAATTAAGGTATTAAGAATAAGAATAAAATTGTTCAAAATTTAATTAATTATATTTTATGACAACATATATTTATTTATTTATTTTTATTTATTTATGTTAAATTAATAAGTATAGGCCAAATATGCAATGCTATGTGAGGTTTTTTTTATTTTCTTTGGTTTTGTGAATAAAGAAAACATTGAAAATAATATGATATTAAAAAAAATTTAAGCATTGGAAATGATGATTTCTAATTTATTAGGATATAAACTATTAATTAACTAAAAGAAGAAGGATGAATTAGGAAAACATAATTGAAAGCTCTATTTAGGGATGACTGTGGGTTAGGTCTGGATAGATCTGATTTGGTCTGGACTCAATCAAAACTTGTCACTCTAGACTTACTAAAGACCTAGACCCGTTAAGAATCCGCTAAGATCTGACTCAAAAACTTGATATAAAGTCATTTTGAGCTTCTTTGAAATTAGAAAAATATATAATTGTGATTTTTTTAATTAAAAAGAAAATATAAAATAAATTTTTTCTTATTGATAATAATTAATTTGTTATATAGTATGCTACCTAAGTTGGTCTATTGTAATACCCAAAAGAAACTTAAGACCCATTGGATATTTAATGGTTAGACCAAAACCTAAACCATTAAGCAATGGGTTTAATTTGGATATGATTCGTTAAATAAATATATATATCAATTCTGGTAAGACCTATTGGGTCTGGATATTTTTGTCATTCCTAACTTTATTCTAATAAGTTATAAACTATTTAAAGTAATTTCTTAAAAAATAATTTTTTTTTCAAAGAGTTGTTGAAGGTAAAAAGTAGTTTTTTTTTTAATGTGCTAAACAAACACCAAATTGGATGCACAATAATAACTTTTGTTAAGTTAAATAATGAAAATCATATTTGTCACACAAAACTTCATATTGACAATAATTAGGAGGGAAATTAGTGGAAGATATGTTACTTATGGTCAAATTGTAATATTTTTGAGCTATAACTTGGTCATGTAATTTGTAGTTTTGTAGTATATCAAGGGAAATCTTGTTAATTTTCTCTTTTAATAATTGTTAACTTATAATTATGTTGAAATTTTATTTATTAATTAAAATTTTGATTTTTAATTTTATGAAAATTATCAATTTAAATATAATTTATTTTTATTTATATATTAGAGGGATTAAAATATAATACTATATTTAAGAGGATGAAATGTAATTAATTTATATATTGTATGAAACAAAATTGTAGTTAAGTGGGAAAAATAATAGACACATGGAGTAGACCTGGCCATGCTCGAAATTTAGGGAAAATTTGAGCAAAAGTCGGCTTGTGACTTTGTCTTTCACATAAAAGGTCAATTGGATTTTTTATAAAGTAACCAAAAACTGTTATAATTGATAATAGAAAAGCCTCCGCAGTTGCTCTCACGTACTTGCGTCTATTCTGTATGTTTACATGCTGTATTGCTGATTATAGTAGCTCTACTTGCTCTACTGTTTCATTAAATTCACGCTCTTTGAATTTAACCACATACTTACCGTGAGTTGTCGTTTTTTATTTTCCTTTTGGTTTTGGAGTTCAAAAATTTTCGACAATATATTAATAGTTTATGTTTTAACATGTATTTAAAAAAACCTAATACATACTAAAAAAATATTACCATGAGCCGCTTCTCATTGCTATAATTCCATTTATGGATTACGAGTTATGAGAGGACAATCAGTCATAGATGTTTATTGTCGTTTTTAACAAAGTTTTCGTACCTCCGAAGGAACAAGCGACTCAAAATTCCCAAGTCTGTTTTCAATGCAAATTCACCCATATAGCACGGGACTGCAGAATTTACACGGAAATGAGCACTGCATTTCATGATAAGTATGTTGAGATATCCGTCGGATTTCTTCGCAATTCAATAAAACTCCAATCCTATGATGACCACCCAATGCTCTCAACGTACCACGCAACCAAACAAAAGTTTCCGCAAATTCTATACAATCGAGGCCACTAATAGAAGGGAGAATTAAATCCAATTTTATCAAATTCAAAACTTTAAAAATATCACACTTTTAATTTTTCTGACATTTAAAAACAACAAACCTACAAATAAATCCAAACCAAATGGATTACCAAAAACGGAGAAAGCAAATTCGTATTGAAACAGAGGGCAACTTACTTGCAGTGCATGTTTTTTTTTTTTTTTGGTCCTTTTCATTTCTTACTAATCTCTAAATGCTCTGTTTTTTTTTACTTTATTCTTCAGACACGGTTTTTATCTTTTTTGGAATTAATTGGCTTATAATCAATTATGAGATTTTTGTTATATTTTTAACATACTTAGATAAATTTTTTAAAGTTATATCAAATTTAATATAACTCAAAATCATTATTGAATTAGATACTCATAGTAAAACTAATCATCAAATAAATCTATAAATATAGAATAAATTTATTTTTAATTGAGTCATTCAAAATCAACTACACTATAAATTAATTATTTCACAGTTATAAGTAAATCAAAATCAACCACACCCAAAAATATCAACAGCACTAAAAACTAAAAAAGAATAAAAATAAAAGTCACTTTCCTAATAAAATCAATTATCAATGGAGTTTCTAAATAAAAAAAGAAAATTCTCTTGTACAGTTATTATTATCATGCTCTTCTAGTAATCACACTGAAAATTACCTTACTAGTAGCATGTGAGATTGATTCTTTTTCCAAAACCAAGAAAAAAAAAACAAAAAAGAGATGTAAAAGGACAGAGAAACGTTATACTGGCCCTATCAATCTTCCCCCGGTCCCCACAAGGTAATTTCAGTATCTTCCCACTATCCCATGGTTCCCATCCTCTCACCTCTGCCTACTTCTGCCTATAAATAGTGCTCCGTGCCCTTCCTTTTCCGATCTAACAACAGCCTCTTAATTCTTTATAATCAAGAGATTAGGAAGAAGAGGATTTTGGATTACTGGCTTTTCCAGATTGTGCTTCTTCTTCTTAATTAATTCATCATACATACATATATCTGACTACACCTCTCTCCATTCTCTGAACAAACGTTGAATGGATCGGCTAACTCTATTATCTGCTCTTATATTAACACTTCATCTATCAATATCAGGTAACTGAGCCATGAGATATTCCAAGTAAATTGCTGATTTGATTTACATGTAATTCCTCAGTACTTGTTCTGATGTTTTGTGTTTTTCCGAATATGATTACAGGAGTATTTTCAACAACATTTACAATAGTCAACAAATGCGATTACACAGTTTGGCCTGGCATTCTTTCTAACGCCGGAGTTTCACCTCTTTCAATCACCGGCTTCGTTCTTCAGACCGGCGAATCTAAAACCATCAGCGCACCCACCTCCTGGGGCGGTCGCTTCTGGGGCCGAACACGGTGCGGCCAAGACTCCACCGGAAAGTTCAGCTGCGTTACAGGTGATTGTGGCTCAGGGAAGCTGGAATGCGCCGGCACTGGAGCCATTCCACCGGCTACATTAGCTGAATTCACATTAGACGGCGCCGGTGGTCTTGATTTCTTTGATGTGAGCTTGGTAGATGGGTATAACGTCCCTATGCTCGTGGTTCCTCAAGGTGGCTCCGGCAACAACTGCACAAGCACCGGTTGCGTTGCGGATCTGAACGATTCATGTCCTTCTGAGCTCAAGGTGACAAGCGTGGACAGCAATGATGGTGTGGCTTGCAAAAGCGCTTGCGAAGCATTTGGCTCGCCGCAATACTGCTGCAGTGGCGCGTATGGGACTCCTGACACTTGCAAGCCATCTTCTTACTCTCAGATATTCAAGACTGCTTGCCCAAGCGCCTACAGTTACGCGTACGACGACAAAACGAGCACGTTTACCTGTGCCTCTGCAGATTACACAATTACTTTTTGCCCTTCCCCTAACACCAGGTTGGCTTCACTTTCACCTTCGGTTTTTTCACTTTAACTGCTAAAAGGTCAGTTTCGACTTTGTCCGTCAGAAACGCTAGTAACTTATTATGGCCAGTCAATATGAACGTTGGGCGGGATTGACCATTTTTTTCTCCTTGATAACGCAACGTAGCTCTACATCAATACAGTGTATATATTAATTAACAAGGTATAATTATGGTTTATGTCCTTATTCGGCGGTAACCATAATTGAAAGTTGAGGCATTTTTCAGAAGTCAAAGCTGCCCTTTTCACTTTACAAGAAAGGGTCAAATATTGGGGACCTAATTGCAAGCAATCTATTCAGAACTGAGCCGGCAAAACTGTAGCACATGCCAAAGGATTTCACCCCATTTTTTATTTTTAAGTTAAAAGGTTTTAACTTAGGAAAAAAGAATTGTTAAATGCATAAATCTTACTCTATCAATTAACTTATAATTAGGGTAGAGAGAGTAAACTTTACATGATATGGGATGTAACATTAATTTAACCTTCTATAATTAGTCGGTTGATAAAAATAAAAACTTTTCCCATTAAAAATGACCGTGGTTGAGTGCGAAATAAAGCTTCATTTCCAGAATTCTATTTGTGGTCTCCAAGGCAGGTGACCATAGCTGAACAAAAGATGCGGAATCTGCATTAATTTTCTGGCTAATCCCAACACTGGGAAACAAAGTTTACTATTTATTGCACATGGGCTTCACTAATTTTCAAGCAAAATTAGGCACAGCACACATGCCCAAACACTATTTGCATAATTGCATTAACCAACGGACCAATCGGTGGAAAACACGACCGTTGCATTATCAGCATCTGTCTCTTTCTCTGTCCTGTTTTTAACAGTTTTTTTCAACGTGGCTTTGCAGTCAGAAAGCATCGCAGGACCAAAACACGAAGTCAGACAACGGCAATCCTTCCGGCACTTCCCTCCTTAACAACGGCACTATGGTATACGAAGGCGCTTTCGATCAGAGCAATCTATCGGGGTCCACGTGTACGCACGTGCTTCACTCCCGAGCTATTGCCGGCTTTGTCAGTACCACATTGGCCATTTGGCGCTTCTCTCAGCACTTTTAACTTGTTCCTTCACAGGCCAGGCCCATCAGTTTCTCCTATCTTCACGTTTTGGGCCCAAAAAGGTTGGTGGGACCGATGATTATTTGTCTGGTTCCTTTGCCTAATATGGGCCACGTCAGTTTGCGTAGGGCCCCCGTGGTGACGGAGATATGAGTCATGTGAGGCGAAAGCCTACCCGTTGATGGAGGCCTACGACCTACAACTCTTATCTCCTTGCTACAATTAAACAAACACCCCATAAACAAACGTTATGGACATTGGAAGTTGGACGATAGTGACTAGGACCTCAAGAAATCAGACTATTTAGATTTTAGGTAGTGAGGGAAACGAGAGGCTTTTTTATTTATTATTTTCTACTTATTAGTTTTATATCTTTTTTTTTTTTTTTTTTGCAGCTCTAGTTATAATAATACATATATAATTCTTATCCTTTTAAAAGAAAACGAAAGAATTCATTGTATTATGGGCGATGGGATTCATTTATTGGTTGGCGGATTTATGAATAAAATAATTAACTACCTTGTTTGGTGCGAACAACAAAAGGAAATGGATCTGTGTTGAACTCTTTGTATTTTACCTGAAAATAGTTGCTTTGACGCATATACTTTAATCATTTTGCCCCAGAATGACACCCTGTTGAATATTGAACTTTTCATCATTTAAAGTAGAAGTGAAGGAATGGATAACATAAATTAACTTGGGTCTGCAAGATTTAATGGAATTGGCAATTATGAGAACGATTAGCTATTAAAAAAGGGGGTAATTTTGAACATAAAGAACTATCCAGCAAGGCTAGTCTGGCCGGAGAACTACAATTTTGTTTTCTCTATGGTAAATTTACGAGCAACATTTGGACCATTCAATGATGAACATGATGCTTTCTTTATTGCCTACATGACCTGTTCGAAAGCATCAACATCTACGATCCATTTTAGTGCAACGAGGGAAACATCCATAAGAGATAGTGTGATCCTCAACCAAGTTTTGATGATATGTCAGCAAGCAGTGTAATTCCCCCCAAGTCTCGCAACCAATCGTTTTTCCTCATATTTATCATCATTTTTGGCATGGTAGGTGGGTGAGTGGATGTTGCTGTTGCTTGCAGCTGAATTTTCCCTCTATATCTTCAAAAATAAATTTAAAAAATAATTTCAAATCCATTTTTAAGCAACAAATTAGTTTTGAAGACATCAATCAGCAGATTGATAATTAGGAAATGCTCAAAATTCCAAATAAAGAGCTTTACATATCAGATTCAAGTTTCTTCAATTGATCAACTTCTGTTGTGAAGACTAAAGGAAACTTTTTAAATGTTGATCCTTTATGAGAAGAATTTGTTATTCTTTCTGGGAAAGATCTTTCAAAATTAAATTTCAAATATAATTTCTTGCATCTTGGCTATATACAAATAGCTACTAAACCAACGACTAAATTAGGTTTACATACTGCTATTTTGATATGTCTTAGAGATGCTAAGTATGTAAATTTTGATGACTCCTTGTTAGGGGTTGTATAAACTAGTGTATTGCGAGGGACGATACATTTCAACTATTTCCTTGATTTTTCTATTTGTCTAAGAGAGACTTATAGGGATAGGATAATAGTTTTAAATACCAAATTATTCTATTTTAACATGGTACCTGGATGAATCCCCATAGTTATAACCTATAAGATCCAATACAAGCTGTACAATTCTTAGAATTCAGAAATTCTAAAACCACAAACTAGGAAAGGCTAGATAGCTTTTTGGTAAACTGATACGAGTGAGGTAAATCTTCAAGTTCTATTGATGACACCCTAGAACAAAATAACTTTTCCAACAAATTGGTCGTTCCCAAGGATAGTTCCTTCTAGCACCCAAAACCCTCAATTTTTTAGGATTATCTAGTACACTTCAGGATAAGTAGATCTCTACTTTGACAGAAGTAAATATAGGCAAGGAAGACCTAGAATAACAGAAGTAGAAGATGGTTCTTCCCCATAATCTGAGGTTTCTAGAAAAGAAACTTTACATCCACCCAGGAATTTAACTACCACAAATTCAACTATGTCAGTTGATTTAAAAAGTCTAAGGAGGATTGTCTCAACAGTAAATCTTAGAAGATTAGAAAATACCTCTGAAATTCTAAAATCTATTTATACCAAGACAAATTCCAAAGGGAAAGGTAGAGTAGAGGATGATGATACATAGTCTAGCATAGTTTCCTCTCCTCAACCTTCCATTTATTCCCAAAATTACCAAGACCTAAAGTTTCTATGATAGGACAGCCTTTAGAAACTAGGGAAAAATCCTTCAGGATAGATATAGAAGCCCTAAAGGAAGACTTCTATTCAGAGGAACATATCCTCGAAAGAACTTGGTTCTTAGAAAAATTTCAAGAAGCTGAAAAAAAATAAATACATGACAAATGGATGAATTTCATTAAAGAGTTCAAGACCAATGTTCCCATCTTCAATTGGTTTAAAGTTTATGCAAAGGGAAAACCACATATAAATTACCCATTTGTAGAGTCAATCAGTATTACTATTAAGAAGCCCAAACTTGGACAACTTCCAAAGGAGAAAAAATAGTTTCTGAACTTCCTCATCTAAAATTTTTTGTTATAGAAATGAAAGATCCTCGAAATCCTGCAATATCTTCTCCTTTTAAGATAAAGGACCTAAATAAGTCTTTTACTTCAAGAGATATACAATCTCTGATGGAGTAAAATAACTATACCAATAGGTACCTGTAAACTTTAGGACAACAATTTCTTAGTGAACCTGTCCAAATAAGAGAAACCTCTAGTTTTAGTAGTACTCTTAAGCAAATAGAATAACCTTTGTTCAAATCCTATGAGATCCCTTCAGATAACAGAAACAACTTAATAAGACTTATAAAGTAGATATGTCAAATAGAATAGAAATAGCTAGAATTACCTAAATGATAGAAGATTTAGACCACAAATTAGAAAAAACTATAGTTATCCTTGAATCACCATTAAGAGATAGCTTTAGCAGAAATTTACAAACTTTAGATAAAGCTCTAGAAATAGCCTTTGAGGTAGCTTCTAAGGAAGAAGAACTTAAGGTGGAAACTTTAGGAACCTTAGCACCTTGGAGACCCAAGTAACTAACTTTCTAGAATATCTTAAAACCTCTAATAACCCTCATCTAGAATTCCTATAACAGGAATAACATTTATGAATGGAACATAGATGGTAAATTTGAGTATGAGATAATTCAATTACTTTAACAAATGACTATGGTTAGCACAACCTACCAAATAATGCAAGGATGTAATGACACGGCTATCGTTCATGTCCTAGTTGTCGAATTTATTGGCCAACTCAAAGGTTGGTTGGATAATCACCTCACTAACTCAGAAAGATAAGAAATCCATAGTGCCTTCAAATTTGATAGTCAAGGAGAATTAATATTAGGATCTGATGGTAGACTTATTCCTGATACTGAAAATACCTTGATTTGTACCATAACCAAACATTTCATAAGAGACCTTAGCCTATGAAAAGATAAATCAACAAAATTATTTTCAAATCTTAAGTGCAAAACCCTTAGCAACTTTAAATGGTATAAAGATACCTTTTTCAAGCAAATCTACTCTAGGGTTGATAGCAGTTAACCCTTTTGGAAAGAGAAATTCCTAATTGAACTCCCTAGAATTTTAGGAAATAAGGTTAGAAAGAAAATTAAGAATAAATTTAATGGGATTCTCCCATATGAATAACTTACTTATGGACAATTAGTGGCTTATGTCCAGAAAGTGGCCCTCAAGATCTACTAAGAAGATAAAATTCACAAGCAATTAGTTAAAGAAAGAGTTCTTAATCAAAGAGAGTCAAGATCTTTTTGTGAGTAATTTGATTTTACCTACGTAAAAACTTACAAACCTAAGCATAGGCGTAAGGAGAAACAGGTGGAAGCCAATCCGAGACCATAAATCTGCATGAGTTGTAATACCTCAAATAAATAAATAATAATAATAATAAATAAATAAATAAAAATAAAAAATTAATGATGGACTAAAATGAAAAGTCTTAGATTTCATTGGGGTTGAATTGTAATTTCAGAAGGACCTATTTGAAGTCGATGGGAAGTTTTAGGATTAAAATGTAAATTTTTCATTTTTGTTTTATAATATAAACCCCCAGTTGATTTCTCTCTCCTCATACCAGCCTATTCCTAAAACTTCACTTGCCAACCAGTGATCTTCTTCTCCATTGACGTTCTTCCGTTCTCTGGCGATTTTCTTCGTCATCCAGTGCTGTCACTATCTCCCTTTCTGGCGGTCTTCTTCTTTCTTTTCCCCTCGTGTCTCCTCTCCTTATACCTCTGTAGTTTCAGTTGGAGCTTTCCTGCAATGACTGCATTCTCCAACATTCAATGGCCTTTAGCCCGTCATCGATCACTCTTCTCTGATGTTCCTCTTTCTTTAGCCAGTTCGATAGCAACTTCCTCCTTTTTCCAGCGTTTCACTCTCCTTTGATACTATTCGGCCGACTACTCCTTTGGTTTACCGGCGAGGCTTCCGCCGGTGGCAAGTTGACCACTGGTACTTTAGACTCTGGTGAGTAATCCTAGAATAAAAGATTTATTTTATAGTAACCCTATAGCTAGTTTACAAGAATTTTCCCTTGAAACCCTTACTGTGCTAATTGAAAGAAATCTGAAATTCTTTTGTTGTTTTGCTTCAATAGAGTTCCTATCAAAAGATTAAGCATATCGACGCTTGATTTTGGGAGTTTCAGTTAATTTAGTTCCTAAGGATTTTTTAAGGTGAGTGGACAATCCTCATCACTTACTAATCCCATGTATAAACACAAAATAATTTTATTCTATGAAATGTATAAATCATTTTAAACAATGGGATTTTCTATATATATAATAATCAGACTTTAAAAGTATTTTTACATGCTGTATGTATTCAAGAAATGGTTGGCCAAGCTAAAATTATGTATTTTCATATTGATTTGTATTATGGGCAATGATAATGCCATTTTTGTATGTGATGTATGAATATGAAAGTGCTTTAGCTGGCTCATGTATTTCTATATATGTTGCTTACTCGAATAATAAATTTCTTGCTACATAATATGTTTAAAATGTTGATTTGGAATTTTGGATCCATTGGTAATTCTCTGGAAGCCCTCAAGTGCACTTGTGATTAGTATATGTGCTGGAGGAATAAGGTTAGGAAGATATGTTTAGTGTAATAAGGTAGGACGGAGATATGTGCTACATTTGATATGATATTGTTAAGCTGGTTGCCTGTAGAAAATTACTCTTAGATCCTAATGGTAAATGAATACAACAGTTATTACAAATATCTTATTATTTTGAGATCATGGTTGTTTATTTCATTTTATTAAATATTATGATTTCAATTACTTGATTTTCATGTCGGAATATAGTTTTCATATGTAAATTGAGATTATGGCTGCAAAATGGATAAGCATATCTCCACAGCTATATTTTATATTTATATATATATATATATACTTTCGAACATGGTCTTTAAATGGGATTTTTAGATAATCATAGGATTGTTTACTCACTGAGTTTATATGAAACTCACTTCTGTCTTTCCTATTTTTCAGAGGCCCAGGATTCTCTGTTTGTCCTTCCATCTTGTTCAGATTTAGGATCTGGTCCTTGAGTGTGAATAGATCACTTCTGCAGAGCTTACAGGTATAAATATGGTGGAGCTGATTGTAGTTGTTAGGATGCATTGTATATATACATGTTGTCTAGCTGTCCAGTAGGACATGGATGGTTTAGCCTGGGGCACTGTTTTATTTATGTTTTGTGTTCTACAGGATACATAGGGCATGTAGCCCCTTTTGTGTGCATGTAGGCCTTATGCCCAAATGTAGAAAAATCAGGGAAAATTCTGTCGAATTTTTGATAGAATTATTTGTAAATGTTAAAACATGCATTTAATAAATTGTGAATATTTAATACATTTTGCATTGTCAGGCTTGTAGGAGGTTTTCTATCGGTAACCTTCTACACTAGTCACGCTCCATAGGTTAGGGCATAACATGAGTAAAACCACCAGAAAGGTTTTTAGAAGAAAACCTAGGCATACTTCTCTACCAAATACAAATAAAAGACCAGTTTGTTATAAATGTAACAAACTAGGTCATATAACTGAATATTGTAGACTAAATAAAAAGATTAGGAAACTTGAACTTGATAAGTAAATACTTAATCAAATTAGTAATTTATTTGCTAAAACATCTTCAGGATCAGAAGAATCCTTTCCTGAAGATAAAGAACAAAGTTTAAGACACTAATCAAATTCAAGAGGATGATTACTGTTCTTCAGAATCTGAAGAGTTAGTATCATCTGAAAATAAAAATGTTTTAAATGTTTTCTTTATAGAACAAGAACTTTTTTTTATGTCATTTGCAAATTGTTAGATGATGATGAAAAGAGGAATGATTTGCAAGAATTCAAAAGGACTCTTGAAAAACTAACTTCTTCACAATCACCCATTTTGAACACTACAATTTCAAAAATAGTTTGGAAAGATTTAATTTAGAAAAATGTAAACTTGTTACCTTACAGGATTGACAATCTAAGGTAAATCTTCTCTAAGAAAAAATAAAGGTTTTGATAGCCTAACAGAAACATTTTCAACAACTATTTTCTGATTTCCAAAGGGGCAAAAACAAGGTTGAAGATGAGAATGAAAGCATGAATGAAGATGGTGTTTCTAGACTCACTTCTATTGTGAAAATTCAAAGATGATATGTCTCTATACAACTCATTGCAAAAAATGAGTATACAATTAAGATAGTAGCTTTGTTTGATACAAAAACTAATTTTAATTGTATCCAAGAAGGGTTAGTATCTACCAAATATTTTGAAAAAACAAGAGAAGGACTTAGGTCTTCTAATTGATCTAAGCTCTTAATTCAATTCAAGCTTTCAAATGTTGTTTTGAAAAATGATTTCTATAATTTCAAAATAGATTTTCTGTTAGTAAAAGATATGACTAGCAGAATAATCCTAGGTTCCCTTTCATTCAACAGATAATGTCAGTTTCGATGTTTGCTAAAGGGATAGAAACGGAGAAGTTAGGACAAAACTTAGTCTTCAAATTTATTAAAAAATCAATTTTGAAAAATCCCAATCCAGTTGCAAAACAAAATAAACCAGATGAATTATCTTTCTGAATAAATAAACTTTAAAAGGATAGAGCACTAATTAGCTATTCCAATTATTCAAAATAAAATAAAAGTATTAGAAAATAAAATTCAAAACCAAATCTGTTCTGAAGTGCCTAATGTATATTGGAAGAGAAAACAACATATGATAGATTAATTATATGAAAAAGATTTTTCAGAAAAACAAATTTTAGCAAAAGCTTGTCTTATTCAAATGAATCAAGAACTCTTTGACTATTGCAAAAAAGAAATAGATGACCTCTTGACCAAAGGGATTATCAAGAAGTCCAAAAGTCCTTGGTCCTATTTTGCTTTTCATGTTAATAAAAATACAGAAATAGAACGAGGAACTCTAAAGCTTGTAATTAACTACAAACCTCTAAATAAAGCTCTGCAATGGATCAGGTATCCAATCTCAAATAAAAAAGATTTGTTAAATTGATTGCATTTTTCAAAAATATTTTTCAAATATGACATGAAATCTGGTTTTTGGCAAATCTAAATAAAATCTGAGAATAGATACAAAATAACATTTACAGTCCTATTCGAACAATACGAATGGAATGTAATGCCATTTCGCTTGAAAAATGCCCTCTCAGAATTTTAAAGGATTATGAATGATATTTACAATCTTTTTACAAATTTTATTATTGTTTATATCGATGATGTTTTAGTTTTCTCCCAAAACATAGATCAACATTTCAAACACCTAAACATCTTTCTGGAAACTACTTAGAAAAATGGTCTTGCAATTTCAAAGAAAAAGATTTCTCTTTTTCAAACAAAAATCAGGTTTCTTGGTCATCTTATTTTTCAAGGAACCATTTCTCTAATTGAAAAAGCAATTCAATTTGCTGACAAATTTTCTAACCAAATTATTGATAAACCCTAATTACAAAGATTTCTTGAATGTTTAAAATACATCTATAACTTCTTTCCAAATTTATCAAATATTTTTCAGCCTTTGCATGATAGATTGAAAAAATCCCCGTCTCTATGGACGGTTTTACATATAAATGTTGTTAAAAGAGTCAAATACCAAGTCAAATGTTTACCATATTTGCATCTTAGCAACCCATTGGCCTATAAGATTATAGAGACTAATACTTCTGATCTAGGATATGGTGATATTCTTAAACAAATCTAAAATGCTAGGGAGCATGTAGTTACATTTACCTCTAAACATTGGAATTTTACTTAAAAAATTATTCAACTGTTAAAAAAGAAATTTTATCAATTATTTTATGCATTCGAAAGTTTCAAAGTGATTTGTTAAATCAAAAATTTACAATTAGAGTAGATTACCAATTTGCCAAAGATGTTTTGCAAAAAGATGTAAAAAATTTAGCATCTAAGCAAAATTTTTGTAAGATGGCAAGCCATCTTATCCATCTTTGAGTTTCAAATTGAATATATAAATGGATCATCAAATTCTCTTCCTGACTTTCTTGCTCATGAATTTTTGTAGGGAACTGTGAAGGAGAGAGATAAAAACAAGAGTCTACTTCTAGACTCTAAGAAAAATTCAAATACTCAGAGTCCTCCTTCAGATTCCACTTAAAAAACAAATGCCCCACTAGCACCCAAATTCAGAGACAAAGGCAAACAGCTTGACTCTTCTAGTCAAATATCTCCAAAACCAATTAGTTCATTTTCTCCATTGGAAATGGACTTATTAATTGAAACCTTACAAGCAATTGTAAGCAAAGTACAAAAACCCTTAACTTTACTAAACAAAAAATCATAGGCTATTATTGCTGAGGAAGATAGTGATAAAGAAAAACCTCTCCTCATCACAAAATCTAAATTAAATCAAATTTTAGCTCAAAAATCTAAATAGATGACTATAGTTGGATCATCATCAAAATCCATTACCAAATTACAAACATAGCAAATCAAGATTCAAGCTAAATATTTTCTCAAATCTCAAAAGGAGAAAATTATCCAAATGGAACCTGAGATATGGCATGAAAACTCAAAAATTGCCATAACAAAGTTTCTTCTAAAAGAATGGCATCATTTGCCCACAAATCTTTTAAACACAAGAGAATTTTACCAATTCATCTTAACTGCTACGAGATCAGTAGTAATTAATCACCATATCAGTAAGGATGATCCAAAAATCATATCTCATTCGACTTTTCAAATTGAGGAAATTTTATCAATTTCATATTAGAGATAAAATCCCTTAGTAGGCAAAAGATTTTCCACAGTCTATGAACCAATAGGGTATACATATTGGGACTACATTTAAGCTTGGTATAATACTTTATTTTTTTAAAATCAAAATTTTTCACAAACTTAGTTATTTTTCTTCAATCAAAATACTAAGTACAAATTTTTAAATTGATTTTTTACGTAATAGGATATCTTTGGACCACTATTAGAAATCTTTCCAAATAAAGTAAAAGAAAGTTGGGATACATTCTAATCTTATTTTGATAATTTAAATTATGAGAATTTTCTCATTTTACTTCAATTTAATTTAAAAATCGGTTTATCTTGGGTATACTTTTGAAAATACTAGTATGTTAAGGAAAACCAATTTCTCAAACTTCTAATGCTTTACAGAATATGATCCGTCAAATGGTAGGCTTTCTACAATCAAGCTCATAAAGCTTATAAATTTCAAATTATGAAGTGGCTTGAAAAATATCCACATTTTGATAAAAATATGAAAGCAAGATCAAGCCAGTTCCTTTAAGACAAATCAAGTATTGCTGTTATTTTAACCGTAACTTTAACAAAAGGAGATTATGTAGAAAAACTATAAATGATTCTCCCCTAACTCAAAGGAAATTCAGTAAAGTCTAGTTTATCCAATTCAACTGAACCAAAAGAAGATGATTATGCTCAGTCAAATGAAGATGATTACTTTGACATTGATCTTAATGATTAAGCAGTCCAAATGACATTCAAATAAAGAAGAAATTTAAATTCAAATTATTGATCGTCGACACAAGAGGACAAAAAACCTTTCAATGCTCAACATCTTTTCCAAATGGTCAAGAGTTTCTCGACAAGTGTTTGGCAAAGCAAAGATTCTCAAATAATAACTAGATACTGTAATAGTCACTGTAGCAGTAACTGTAATAGCTTGCAGTAGAAAACTATACACTATAACGGTACACTATAATATTTTATCATACACTGTAATGCTACACTGTAACAAATAGTAAATTTTAGGGACCTTTCTTAATAACTTTTTGTATTAGAGACTAAGGGAAATAAGGATAGAAGAATGAATTAGAAATTACTGTTGTTTCATGAAATTTATTCTAATGTTTGATTATGAAATTTGTTTTCTCTGTAGTAAATTTACGAGCAACATTTGGACCATTCAATGATGAACATGCTGCTCTCTTTATTGCCTATATGAACTTTGCGAAAGCATCAACATCTGCTTTTTGGACCCATTTTAGTGCAACGAGGGAAACATCCATAAGAGATAGCGTGATCCTCAACCAAGTTTTGATGATATGTCAGTAAGTAGTGTGATTCCCCCAAAGTCTCGCAACCAATCGTTTTTCCTCATATTTATCATCAATTTTGGCATGGTTTTTTTTGGGTGGGGGGGGGGGGTGAGTGGATATTGCTGTTGCTTCGCTCTCTGCAACATTTTTTATTAATCAAGCAACGATGGACTGACCAATCATATATTTTATAATTGCAAATCTACTATTTGGGCAAGTAGTAATATCTTTGAGAGAAAAAACTCGACTTTGGTCTGTAGACAGACAGACGCATGGCAGACATTATATTCTGTCTTTGTTGTTTGGTAAATATACGACCCGTGTTATTCACAATGGTTGAATTCAATGATAATGAAGGCTTTACTCTTATTTCGGCCGCCCTTAAGCCGCTGGAGTCAAAGACAAGAGATTGGCTTATCGTTTTATTAGTTACGAGGGGAATCAAAACTTTGGCTCAGCAATCTCATCATGCAAATCTTTATTTACCATCTAATATTCAACATTATACTACTTGGTTAAGAAATTCTGATTTCCCCTTGAAAAATGCATTATTAACATTCAAATCAATTTGGATATTTAATATAAATTTTTTGATATGACAGTTTGGAGTTTTTAGACTTTGTACAAGAAGTAAACTCCTTTGATTCAATGTATGTATAATTTTACTTGTCAAAATGTTTGTTTCTGATAAATTTTGAATTTTTTAAACAAATATTACAGTGACATGCTCTATTATGTGTAGTTGAAATCTGGAGATAATTTAAACTATGAAATATGATTTAATAAGGTTAGAAACTTTGATTCTAACCTCAAACCGTCAAAAAAAAGAAAAGAAAAGAAAATATGTGTCCCATTAAATTAATTTCCCATTTATGGCTAACGGAATTATTATTATTTATATTGCGAAGCACTCATCGTCTACTTGCACATTAAACAGATTAAATAAACAATTTTACCAACAAAAATATAAAGAACTAACCTTTTTTACTTAAATTTATTCATGAGAGTGGGTTTTGTGTGAAATGTCTCAAGTAAAGCGTTGTCGGTGCGCGCATGATAGCTTTCGTCATATGAATGAATGTATGGTCGCATGCTTAATCAAATAGTGTTAAGGTCTATCAATAAAAACAATGGCTCCAGGACAAACAAATTGTTGTGCTGCACCAATTTATTGGTTGATTTCGTGCTAATAAATTGGGCTGGGCCCATCTCCTTATTGCCCTGTTGCTTTCTGGGCCTGACGTAGCTGTCGTGGGCAACCACAGTGCTTCCTCATCTCTAAGAGACGCCTACATATTGTCCATTCTGCAGCAAATACAACCTCTATTATATACACCCTCGTCGTGTCTTCCATATTCTAAGTTCCAAACAATCCCCTAAATTTATAATTTATTCAATTTTATCCATATTTTAATTCACTAATTTCATTTTCTATTGCTACTATATAATTGCACGAAGAAAAATAAAAAAGATAACCAAACATTCAAAAATTAAAAAAGGCACATGTGATTATTTCAAGTGTATGGAATATGGCATGAGGTAGATATTTTGTTACGATTATAATAACATGGCAAGAATAATGTGAAAGGGGGTCATGAAGAATCAGAAAAAGTAGAGCCACCGAAATAATCCGTATTTTGGTTTCACGTCTAAGTTGGGAGTAGGACAAAATGGTGATTGGACTTTGCTTGGCGGCACCGAAATTTGAAAAACTTACCTCTGACCTATTTGATACAAGTGATGAATAAATTAACTGATGATGGATAATTTAATTGTTAATTATTAGTTAAAAATTTTTAAATTAATTATATTAAAGTTTTTAATAAAATTAATTTATAAATATAAAATAATATAAAATATATATTAATATAATTAAATAATATATAAAATAAATTAATTTATATTTATTTTAAGATAAAAATATATTAAATTAATTAATATATTCATAATAAAAATAAAATTATTAAAAATTTAATTAATTATATTTTATAATATCATATATTTATTTATATTTATTTAATTATTTTAAATCAATGAATATATGTTTTTTATTTTTTTTTGATATACCAAGTACACACGTAAATGGCATACTAGCTTGGTACGCATCGATCCGCAACAGAGGATGGTGATGTTGCGTCTGCTGACTGGCCACGTCGCCGAGGAGGCTGAGTGAAATGACAGGTTTTTGTGTATCTCGACACCATGCTGCTTCGTCCTCACGGAAGCCATTGTATAATCCTTGATTCGAGCATTTCGTCAAACACAGGAACCGAACTCGTGAATCCTGATGTTCACGGATGCGAAGACAAAGTCATGCTACTCAGATTAGTTAAGTCAAAAGTTGTTGCCACAATACAATCAAATCGGTTGGATGTTAATGGGGGCAGTTCTGCCATGTATAAATAAGAACTTAAAATTATTTCTTAACAATTTTTTATTTTTTTAAATTTATTCATAAAATGTAGGACTTTACATATAATAAATCACAAAGAAATTGCACAGGTGTTGACAAGAATCACGTCCTTTTTTTTTTAAAGGTCATAATATTTTGAAATTCTTCCTCTAAAGCTAATAGATGAAAATGATTGTGTGAGACATTCAGCCTGTACAAGAAACCAAATTCTTAGCACTGAAATGAAAATAATCCATCATTCTTCGACAATCAAATGATTTCAAATATAAAATTTTAATAATTAAAAATTATTAATAAATAAATAAGTTATTTAAATATTTTATATAAACCTCTATCCCACTAAAGATTATTGTCTTTGGATTAATGATATTCTTTATTTGATGATAATATATATATATATATATATATTGTATGAACGAGATTCTCATTTTATCCATCTTTACAAGGCATCACACTTACTTGAATGTTTGAGTGAAGATAGTGTCGTACCTTGAACATTGCTTAATGCATTAATTGTTCTTGTGATCTGTAATTTGTCTATTATTCTAAATCTTACTGATCGCTGTTGTTTAAGGTGACATTTTGGGATATGTCTTATTTTATAAATTATGAATTTTTCATAAAAAGTACGGGAAAAAGGTATTTACACGTCTTCTTTCAAATAAGTACTATGGCATGATTCTATGAATTATTATCTTTTCTTTTATGAAAAATGGGGGAGAAGTGTTTTTTCAGATCAAAAAGGAGTTAAAAAAAAAAAAAAAAGAAGAACGGATAACATTGCATTCAAAGGATGTATAAAGTGTGTATTCAGTTTTTACATTATTTATTAAAATGTTCCCAATCCTCATCGATTACCTTGTATATGCTGGGCTTATTCTATAAGTCCATTGGACCTTTTGAATCCGGGAAGTAAAGGAGAGGAGGCAAAAAAAAAAAAAAAAACGTGAGATGAGAACAAAACATTAATTAATCTAGCTTGACATTAAGAAAAAACTAGAAGTTAATTTGTTTAAAATTAAATTTTTGAATCTTATATATAAATATATTTAAATGAATTGAATTCTATTTTTTTTTTAATAATTTCAAACCAAGAATAAGAGAAGGAGAAGGCCATCCATGTTCATGGAAAACACCAACTCTTGGAGAATGAAGCAGGATGTCTAGCCTTCTAAAGGAGTTATAAACTCACACTGCATATGCACAAACTGCTTTTGTACGTGTTATAGAGATATATATTAGTTACAAATAATATTTCTCGCAATTTTTTTTTTATGTGTGAAAGAATAGAATCTGTACAAGAAGTTTTTTTTTTTTTTTTTGTACATCATGAGAAAGATCCTGATTAGGGTGAAATTATATCTACCATAGTTAGTCTTGGATAATTTATATGTGAAAATGTATTTATCAAAAAATAAATCAAATAAAAAATTGGATAGACTTCTGATTGTTCAAATGAATTTTGTAGTAATAAGATCAATTGAAGAATTCCTTTTTTTACTACTAAATATAAATACATTAAGAATCAAGTGAGAAAATGCATAGGCCTCGTATAAGAAATTTAGTGTGTGTTTGGAAGTTTTTTTATATTTTTTTTATTTTTAAAAATTATTTTTGAAAACAGTTCTAAGATGTTTTTAAAAACTGTTTTTAAAATAAAGTTTTAGAACAAAATTTTTAAAATTATTTTTAAAAACAGTCCTACCAAACAAATTTTTTTATTTTAAAAACAATCCACTATTTTCAAGAACAGAAAACTATTTTTTAAAATAGTAATCAAACAAGCCCTTAGTTTTCTCCTCTTGATTTTTGTGTTTTTTTCACTCCAACAATACTGTAACTAAGGGTTCATTTGCTCGGAAGAAAATGTTTTTTTGGAAACCGTTTTCATAATATTTTTTATGTTTTGAGTTAATAAGAAAGTTGGTTAACATAAAATAGATTTTGATCAACAGAAAATGATAGTATATAAGAAAAAAGTGATTTCCTTTTTTAATTAAAAGAAATCATTTTTCCAAATCATATTATATTATATAATCTCTCTGATTTCCTTCTTTTTCTCTCTACCCCCCTCTCTCCTATCTTTCTCTCTACCACACTTTCTCCTCTCTCACACCTTTGTGTCTCTTTTCTATATTTGGTTTAACAATTTTAGTCATTTTCTTTTTTTATCTATATTTTAATTCACTAATTTCATTTTCTATGTGAAATTGTTCAATTGATTGGGTTGATTGATGAAGCAGGGTAAGCAACCTGCAAACATAATAAGGTTAACATCATATGATAGAAGTGGTCCGTCAAGCATGATTCAACAATCAAATCAGTATTTCAGTAGAGTTTCAATAAGCATGTAAAAAATAATATGAGAAGAGAGATACTTGCTGGTATATATAGGTGCTGAACGTGCCAATTAGTGTACTCTTGGACGAATGAGGTGTTATCACATGTCTGCAACATATTGGTAAATTCAATGAGAATCTCGCTAAGCAATTGCTAGCATCACATTATTCATGCATGCCTTTTGTCATGTATTGATTGAGCGGTTTGTTCACGGAGTTCTTAACTTATGTTGTGACTAAGGTTGCTCGACTAAGTAGGGTAGTTAATCGACAAGAGGTGGCCTATGCCAAATATCAATTCTTCACCAAGCCTTGACTGATTTTTATAAAGAACATGCTCACCAGCATTTGTACCTAAAAGCACTATTTCTTCAAGGTTCAAACAACAAAAGGATTGCACCCATTCTTTCTTCAAGATGGAAAGCTACTTTACCTTCCGAATGGTCTAAATCTATTAAACCATCTCGGGGGGCACTCCTTCGAAGATCTTTCAACTGAAGATTAGGATCTCGTCATTCGGTTGTTAGCACTAAGACCATTCAACACCTAATATGTGCATTGTATGTGTTTTCCCTTTACTCTATTGTTGTTGTTTAACTTCACCTTCCTAATTTGTTGCTTACAGATTATAGGTAAAATCATAAGGTGATAGAAATCCATTGTTCGAAGATGGACATCAAGCACATTGCTAAGATTCACACTTAGGCCTTGGCTAAGGAGAAGCCTATAGTGCCTCCAACTACTCAGTTCAAACCAACACCACTTGTTGATGTAGCTTGCGACTCTTTCCCCTTTGATTGACCTGAGGTTGCCTTTGGGTGGAGTAAGAAATTGTTGATTAAGAAGCAAAAGGCTTTCTTCAAAGAATCAAGCAAGGGCAAAGAAGATAGTTTCTTTAAGGCTCTTATCCCCTTTGCTAAGAAAATCAAAGTAGGGGCTTGGGAGGAGCTAGAACTGATCACAGTCCCTGAGGGGGATAACTTGTCATTCAACGCTATGGATAGCCTATGGTATAAGAATGCTAATTACGATGCCTTCCTACACAATTATTTGCTTTTTCTTGTCTCTAAGGAGTGTACAAAAGATTTCTTGTTAGACCACAGGCCTCTGTTTCTTCTGGAGTCTTTCATTGCCCAGATTGTTCGTTCAACTACAACCATTCCAGCCACAGTGCCTTCATTTGCTAGGAATAAGAGAGAGTTGATGAAGATTGAATCCACAATCATGGCCAAACTAAAAAACAATATGAAGGACAAATCAAAAAAGGTGGCTAACTAAGACCATAACATGTTTGACCTGACCAATCGCGTTGTTAAACTTGTAAAGGAGTGAGATGCCTTACTTTGGAAGGTTGAACGTATGGACACCTTGCATCAATAGAATGAAAGCTTAGCGAAGGAGCTAGAAGTCGGGTGGCAAACTCGAAAAGATAATGAAGTGACTTTCGAAGAAAAGCTCTAGGAAGCCATGAAGGAGGCCAAGGACCTGACTTTTCCCATGATTCACTTTGAATTTGGATTTGCTAGATTCAACACTTCAATCCTGGGTTGATGCTTAACTTGAGGAGGATTGATCAGGACAAGACTCTAGATGAGATTTTGCAGGGCTTACCTAAGGATTAAATTGACTTAGACGTCTCTGATGACCTTTACTTGGTCCATTTTGTTATTGTTCCAATAATACCATTGATATTGCTATTGTAATTTTTTTTTCTATGTATGGATAATGTCGAATGGCCATATTAATGAATTTACTTTGTTTGCACACCATTTTTTTAAACTCTTTCTATGCACTACTTGCTTAGATCCTGAATTATCCCGTACTTGCTTACTTCCTGAATTACCCTCTACCTGATACTTGTATAGGTGTCTTTTTCTGTAGTTCTTTCCTCTATTTTACTGAACAACTTCATTATCCTGGAATCAATGAACTTCTAGTTTGAATAAGTTTCCAATGGGCTACCTATTACATTCTTTTTTAATCATTTCATGACATTAGAATGTTGATTGGTCTACTTAGAAAACTTCTTCCTGAAGCACTTGAGGCTGCTTAGGTATCTCCTTTTCTAATGACCTTTGAGATTCCCTAGGGATTTTTTTTCTCAAGGCACCTTGGAACTTGGGGAAACCATCTTCTGATCCCTACCATTCTTTTGGAATCCTCGCGATTGTTGAATCACTTGGCCACCTTCCATAAAAGACAAGTAAGCTTTCTTGGTGATACTGCCCTTTGCTCTGGCATGCCTTCGCTGCTTTTAGGTTGCCTTGCTTTTCTCTGGTGTCCCTTTTTGGCCCTTGGAATCTTTGTTTTACTCGGTGAGTTTATACTATTTTATATGCTTATGACCTTTTGTTTCCTTATCAGTAAGAAAACTTATGCTTCCTATGACTTTGTTGTTTTTCCTAGATTTATAAGGAGAAAGTGGTATTTCAACTATGTATTTTACTTAGACTACTCTTCGATTTAGCTTCAACATTCAAAGATCGATCTAAGGCGATTAGTAAGGACCCATTCTTGAACTCAATTGGGATAGAAATCCTTTGCCTTGTCATCCGTTCGGACCAGATTAGTGCCCAAGGTGATTGTTATAGATGATTATTCCCCCGATTAGGTCAAGTCTCCATCCGTTCACACCCTAATGTTACTTTTGCCTAAGTAGATGATGATTACTGGGCTTTTTTGCATAACCTCTCCAAGCCTGATGATAAGAATAGGCTTCAGGAGTAGATCTTTGAAGAGCTGACAAAAGATAGGAATTCTATTTGAATTTATTTTATTGTTATGGCTTGTTGTTGTTGTCCTTTTATGTAAAGAATAGGCTGAGTGATCGCATGAATTTATACCTTTTCTTTTGCATCCAGTATTGGTTTTGCATGCCTCCAACGGGTATTATGACCTTTAATGAATCATCGAATAGTTAAATTTACATCGACCTTTGTTTGACAGTGTTACGGGATTTGTCCTGGCTTTATTTATATTTGCTTAGATTTTAATTATACTGAGGGGTCTACTTGAGCTTTATTTATATCGAGGGATCTACCCAGATTTTAATTATGCCAAGGGATTTGCTTGAGCTTTATTTATACTAAGGGATCTATTTGGATTTTAATTGTGTTGAGGGATTTGCTTAGATTTTAATTGTGCTGAGGAATCTGCTGAGGCTTTTGAAACACATATGGTGTAATTGGCATTTTCATTTCATTGTTTTGAATACATAGTTAGACTTGTAAATAGTATTTTCTCAAGTGTGTTGTATTCCATGTTTGAGGTAGGCGTTTCCCTTGAATAGTTTCCAAATGATAGGCCCCGTTGAGGAGGCTTTCCTGAACTTTGAATGGCACCATATAGTGCTAGTTTCCCTTCAGTTTGTACCATCTATGGTCCGTCCACTCTTCATAATACTAAATCTCCCTTCACAAATGCTTTAGGCTTTACTCTTTTGTTCGTGATTTAGGTAATCTTTACTTTATACTGCTTGTTTTGAAGGTGAGCTATTTCTTTCATTTTAATTAGCATATTGAGTTCCTATCTTCTCCTTTCTTCATTCTTTTCTAGCTCATATTGCTCCCTCTACTCAGAGCATTATCCCAGCTCCATTGGGAACATGGTTTTGCTCCCATATGTAAGTATAAAAGGAATTTCCCTTATAGTTGAATGTATGGTTATTTTGTAAAACCATTAAACACTAGGTAATTTCTTGATCCATCTTTTTTTGACTTCATCTAACCTTTTACATAGCCTATCAAGGATGATCTCATTCGTCAACTTAACTTGTCCATTTGATTAAGGGTGCTCGATAAAGGTAACCTTTTACTTGATCCCCAATCTTCATTTTGAGATATGTGAGATTTATACTTTCATAATAGGCATATAAATATGAATATGCCTTAAGCATAACTCTTGGAAATTTCTACTAGCAAACTATTTTCTATTAAGGAATATGAGTAATAGGGGGAGGCCATACCCGAAAGAAACTGTTAGTATCTTTCTTATATTATGTTTCATATTTTTAGAAGTTTTACCTGCAAATGACATTTTTCCATATGAACTTTTACATATTATTTGAGGTTATGGTTGCAAGGGGCTCTACCTCTATACATTGGTAAAGTAATCCACCGCCACTACTACATACTTTAATTGACTGGGAGTGGTTGGGAAAAGTCCTAGCAAGTCCATGCCTTATTGATTGAATGGCCAAGGACATTTGTCCGATTGTTGGCTACCTCTATATTTTTGCTAATATTTGGAATTTATCATAATTTCATACAAGTTCTAAAGCATATTGTTGTATTTTTGGCTAAAAATACCCTGACTAGATAGCTTTTAGCACTCTCGCCTCTCCCGCCACATGAGATCCACAAATGCCTTCATGAATATCCTTTAGAACCGAATTCACATAGCTCGGATAGAGGCATCACAATGACGGAAGAGAGAAACCTATTTTATATGGTTGCCCACCTTCTACAAAAAGTGTGTTGTTATACGTTTAGCCTTTTTGGTATCTTTCTTATCTTCTGGTAATCACCTTTCTTCTAAGAATATCATGATCGGGGTTAACCATGATTCTTCCTGTTCTGCATACATCACTTCATTTGTACAAGAGGCTTGCAATGTTTACTAAATTACTATTCTATTGTTCACTGCTGCTTTGGCATGGGCTAACTTGGCTAATGCAGTTGCCTATTCATTCTCCTCCATTAGGATTCTTGTTAGCTCAACATTGAAATCTCCCAACAGGCATTTGGCTACACTGGCATACTTTGCTAGTGTTGGTTCCTTTACTTTATAGTCCTTGATAACCTGAGCAATTACTAGTTAAGAATCATTTAGAACCTCCACGGATCACGCCCCTACCTCTTTTGCCAACTTCAAACTAGCTATCAATGCTTCATATTCTACATGGTTATTTGTCACTTTGAAGTCAAACTTTAGTAAATATTCTAAGACCAAGTCCATAGGTCCTTCTAAATCGCCCCTATTTTGTTGCCTTTTCTATTGGACGAGCCATCCACATACAATGTCCATACTAGGCCCTTTAGACTAGGCTCCTTTGCTTTTGCCAATTTAACAACAAAATCTGCTAGTACTTGAGCCTTTACTACTATTCTAGTTCTCTAGATGAGTTCATATTCTAACAATTCCATTACTCAGGCTACCAACTATTTTGCTAAGTTAGGTCCTTGCAATACTTGTTGAATTGGGGCGTTTGTTTGAACAACAATTTGATGGCTTTAGAAATAGGGTTTCAATTTTTTGGATGTTGTTAGCATGATAAATGCCAATTTTTCTATCTTCTGGTACTTTACCTCAGACCGTGCAACATGTAATTTATGAAGTATATTAGCCTTTGTTCTTTCTTGATCTCTTGGATAAGTATCAAGCTCACTACTTATATGGTGGCTACTAAATATATGTATAGTGTTTTCTTGAATTTTGGCCAAGTAAGTTAGGCAATGTGGCTAGAAAATTTTTTAAATCTTGGAAAACTTGTTCACAGTTATTAGTCCATTCGAAATTTTTAATATTTTAAAGCAACTTAAAGAAAAGAGCATATTTATCAGTTAATTTGGATATAAATCATGCAAGGGTCATAACTTTTCCATTAAGCATCTGTATTTCCCTTAAAGTTATTGGGTTTCAAATGTTGATTATGGCTTGACATTTGGAGGGGTTGGCTTCAATGCCTCGTTTAGTAATCATGAACCCCAAGAACTTTTCAGCTTTCACTCCAAATGCACATTTCTGCCAATTCAGCCTCATTTAAAACTTTTTTAAGGTTCTAAAAGTTTCCTTGAGATCTTGCCAGTGTTACTTTAAACTTTTTGATTTGATTATCATGTCATCCACATACACTTTCATGTTTTTGTCTATCTACTCCACAAAAACTTTATTCATTATTCTTTGATATGTTACCCTTGCGTTCTTCAAACCAAATGGCATAACCTTATAATAGAAAGTCCCTTAGTTGGTAATGAATGTAGTTTTACTCTCAGCATCTGGATACATCTTCAATGGTTGTATGCCAAAAATGCATCTCTAAAGCTAAGGATCTCGAAGCTTGTAGCACATTATCCACCAATTTATCGATGTTCGAGAGTGGGTATGAATTCTTCAACTATACTTTGTTAAGGTCCATGAAATCTGCACACATAATTCCTTTTTTTTCCTTAGTTTTGGAAAAAGAATCAATATCACATTCTCTTTTGTTACCTTTTATCACTTGGGGCCATGGTTCCTTTTTTTTTTTTTTGGTTGAATGTGTTTGACACTCACGTCAATAGATAGTTTATGGTAGGCCACTTTTGGATTCATCCCTGGCATATCAGTAGGTGTCCATGCAAACACCTCACTATAATTCTATAGGTCTATAAGTCAACCCCAGTCTTTTCCTTTCAATTTTGGCTTGATCTTAACTTTTCTCTTATTACTACCCTTGAAAATCCGTACTTCTTCCACCTCGAACCTGGTTTTAGTTAGCTAGGATTATCCTGTCAAACATCGAGTGATGTAGTATCTACCATCTGACACTCACCATTTTTTTCATTGATAAGGACTAATTTTGCCTTTTTAATGTCACCTATAGTTTTAGCCAAACTCACCATATAATATTTCTGGCAACCTACTAATTGGCTCACACCTCTTTGATTCCTTCTTCTATAGGAAACTTCATCAATAAATGGGGGGTATAAACAATAGCCCTGACTTGATTCAGAGATGACCACCATGAAATAGTATTGTAAACACTACTGGGTGTTACCGCTATAAGAAACGTGACCTCTAGATTTTTCATCAATAGTCATGTCCCTAAAGTCAGTTTGAGGTTTTTTTTTTCCTTCCACCTACACTTGTCCTTTAGTGAAACCTATTAAAACAATTGTGTATAAGGTTTATACATGCTCTAGGGAATATTTAAAGCATTAGCTGTATGTAAATACAAAATATTAGTGAAACTTTCCTGGTCTACTATCTTCTTGATGATAAATTTATGCAGTATAACAGAGATAACCATTGGATCATCATGATCTCTATCAATATTGCCAAAGTCTTACTATATAAAGCAAATTAGTTCATACTATTTTTTTTCTCTTTCTTGCCACCTCTATTACTACTCTTAGATGCCTCTTCCTGATGTTTCTAGAAACTCTTCCTCCCGTAAATCCCCTAGCTATCATTTCTATTGTTCCTAAGATGGGGGAGGTTGGCTCAACCTGCCTAATGTTCAGTCACTAGGGCACGGGGACTATTCCCTTTCTCTTTCTTCCTTCTTGCTCTCCCCTTCTTAAAGCTTCTTGTATTTCAATCAATGCCCCTGCCTTATTAGCTATTCAATTTCATTTTTCCAAGTGACACACTCATCCCTGCTATGGCCGTAATCCTGATAAAATTTATAAAACTTAAATTTATCTACCGGAGGGAACTTTCTATGCTTCTGCAGAGGGAACTTCATTAACTTAGCTGATTATACATCTTGCACTATACTACTTATCGGATCATTCAACAATTTATACCTATGGAATCACCTTCATGGGGTCCCCTTTCCCTCTCAGAAGGTCTATCTCTAGAGGATACACTATCAGATTGTGTATGCTCCACTTGTTGTCGAGTGACCTCAACTTTTTCCACATTGATGTACTTTTTTGCCTTGGCCAAGAGTTTTGAAAGAGAGACGATAGGAAGCTTGGCTAGAGAAAAAAGGAAATGACCTGAATGAAGACACATGTTGATTTGATGCATGGCCACTCCTTTATTAAGATCTTATATGTATAGTGCTAAAGCATTAAAACAAGCTAAGTATTCCTTAAGAGTCTCACGCTGCCCCTATTGGAAACTAACTAGAGGGACTAATGTCTTTTTAGGGCTCAGGTGGTAGCAAAATGTGTAGGGAATGCTTCAGCAAGTTGATGAAAATTGTCAACTGACTATGAAGGCAAGGTGGTAAACCACCATAAATCAACTTTTTTTTAGAGTGGTGGAGAAAACTCTACACATTAAAATATCTAGAGTGCTAGAAAGTAGCATCGATGCTTAGAAAGATTCTAAGTTCTTTTATGGATTGGTCATCCTATCATATGAATCTATATGCATTGGTGGTTTTGGACTCTATTGTATCTATGACTGTATATTCTGTATTGATTTGGATATAAATAAAAGGTTGTATATATTCATCTTACTTTGCACATTATGTTCATATTTATGTTCGTTGCAT
>JANHAO010000438.1:0-42073 GCA_026873985.1 Saraca asoca | reverse complement strand
GATTCAAAATGAAAGAGGATGTTCCATTATTTCCATAAGAAGTGACCATGGGAAAGAATTTGAAAATAAGGACTTCACTGGTTTTTCTGAAATGCATGGTATTAGTCACAATTTTTCTACACCAAGACACCATAACAGAATGGTGTTATTGAAAGGAAAAATAGATGTTTGGGTGAAATAGCAAGGACCATGTTAAATAATAGCACACTTCCAAAGTCCTTTTGGGCTACTGTACTTAACACTACTTGCTATATAATGAATAAGGTATTTCTTAGACCTATTTTGAACAAAACACTCTATGAATTATATTTTGGAAGAAAGCCTAACATATCATACTTCCATGTCTTTGGTTGTACGTGTTATATACATAACAATGACAAGGATAATCTAGATAAATTTGATCCCAAATCTGATGAAAGAATTTTTATTGGCTATTCTTCTTCTAGCAAGGCCTTTAGGATGTATAATAGAAGAACCTTAAAGATAAAAGAATTTGTGCATGTTGTTTTTGATGAATTTGCTTTAAGTGATCATAGATTAAGAACAAAGGAAGATCAGCAAGACTAGTGGACCTCTATCTCAACTTTAGAAATTCAGCAAGGTGAATTAAAGGTACATGCTACAAAACTAAGAGAAGAAAAGGAAGACTCCATCATTTTAGACATTACACCACCCAACTCTCCTCAAAAACTTCAGAAATTTGGGAAACCATCCCAGAAATCTTATCATAAGAGATGTAACTAAATGAGTAACTTATAGTAACCTAAAAATTTTCTGCAATCACTCTTCTTTTGTTTGTCTAATTAAGTCTAAAAGCATTTAAAAGGCCCTACAAGATGGCCATTGGATTTTGGCTAAGGAAAAAGAACTAAACTAGTTTAAAAGAAACCAAATTTGGACACTTGTGCCAAAATCTGATCATCATAATGCAATAGGCACTCGCTGGATTCTTAGAAATAAATTATATGAGCATGAAGTGATAATAAGAAATAAAGCTAGGCTAGTAGCAAAAGGATATAACCAGGAAGAAGGAATAGATTTTGATGAAACCTTTACACTAGTAGCTAGGCTAGAAGTCATTAGAATGTTGTTGGCATTTGCTTGTACAAGAAATTTTAAACTTCACCAAATGGATATTAAAAGTGCTTTTCTAAATAGAAATATTTTAGAAGAGATTTATATATAATAGCCCCCATGTTTTGAAGACCCCCTAAATCCAAATTGTAAATTTAAGCTGCAAAAGGCATTATATGATTTGAAACAAGCTCCTAGAGCCTGGTATGATAGACTTAGTAAGTTTTTAATCCAGTAAGGCTTTAAAAGAGGGAATATTGATACAACACCTTTTATATTAGTGAAGGGTAAAGATATACTACTTGTACATATTTATTAGATGATATTGTTTTTAGCTCTACAAATGAACAACAATGCAAAAAAATTTCAAAGTTAATGCAAAACAAATTTGAGATGTCCATGACTGGGAAGCTGACCTTTTTCCTTGGCTTGTAGATTAAACAATTAGCCAAAGGTATATTCTTATGTCAAACTAAATATACTCTTGAGCCACTAAAGAAATTTTAGTTTGATAGCTATAAACCCATAGACACACCTATGAGTCCATCGTTAAATTAGATCATGATTTGAATGGCAAAAGTGTAAATCCTACTTTATTCAGAGGCATGATAAGTAGTCTATTATACTTAACTATAAGCAGGCTTGATATTATGCTAAGCATTTGCATTTGTACAAGATATCAAACTAACCCAAAGGAGTTGCACCATTTTGCAATTAAAAGGATTTTCAGATATCTTATAAGAACCACTTACTTAGGACTTTGGTACCCCAAGTTTGATACTTATAGTCTCTTAGGATATATTAATGCAGACTATACAAGGAGTAATATAGACAAGAAGAACACTAGTGAGGCTTGTTAATTCATTGGCCACTCATTGGTTTCTTGGTCCTATAAAAAGCAAAACTATGCTATTTTATCCACTACTGAGGCAAAGCACATAGCAGCTAAAAGTTGTTGTGCCCAAATTCTCTAGATGAAACAATAGCTTTTAGACTATGGACTAAAGTTTGAGAAAATTCCACTACTTTTTGACAACACAAGTGCCATAAATATTACCATAAACCCTATAATGTACTCTAAGACTAAGTACATTCAAATTAGATAACATTTCTTAAGGGATCAAGGTCTAAAGGGGGACATTTCAATTGACTTTGTTGAAACAAATTTTTAGCTGGCTGACATTTTTACAAATCCTTTAGATGAAAAGATATTTGTATTTATCAGAAGGGAAATTGGAATGATGAATCCTGAAGAAAGTGATCTTAATTAGTCATTTTTCTATTGTTTTATATTATTTGCTATATGCTTTCTAAATCTTATAGTTTTTTATCTTTTTGATTTGTTATGTTTGATTTTTAAATGCAAAATCTCACTTAAGCATCAAAGTTTCTTAAGTTTGTTTTCTAGGTATATATATTAAAGATTTGAGGTACAAATTATGATAAACTTCATACTTATATTAATCTGATAGGAAATTCTAGTTTAACTCTACATACAAAAAGATTTCTGGACCTAAATTGAATCCAAAATCAAATTACATTTTTCCCAGGATTTATTTGAGTTTCTAAATTAATTCACTAATTAATTCATAGCTAAAAAATTTTCATTATAAGTTAAATCTAGAACCAATTCAACAGAATTCTTAATGCTTTTGTCTGATCTAAAAATTTTAGAAATTTTACTCTATCAACATGAATCGATTCCCTAATTGACTCAAGATACAATTCAGTCAATTAAATTGATTTCAAAGCTGCTATTTTCAAATTAGAATATATTTTTATTCTATTTCTACATCTTTAACTCATTTACAATACATCTTTTTTTTTATTAAGTGAACTAGTAAATAGTTCAAGGGGAGCTATGAACTTTTATTTTTTTTAAGCTCTCCTCTTATTGCCTTCACATTACCTAATTGGTTCTATATGCTTACTGATATATTCTATTTCTTTTTTATGTGTCAAAAGGGGAGAAAAAGCTAAAACTTGTTTTCAAATGAATAGATGAACATAATAAAATTTCTCCTATTTTTTTTTTGGATAAACCTTAAACTTCATCATCTAAAATTTTTGTCACCCTCAAAAAGGTGGAGACTGTTAGCCTAGGTTATGCTTGCTATACTTTTTTTCTTGGTTTTAATGCTTAAAAACAATTTTAGTTTATAATGCTATCTGACAACACACTTTAGTATTTTAATTTATTTTGCAAGTTCAAAGTAAGTGATTCAAGAGATCTAAAATTAGGTCTAGCAATTATTTTATTTTTATAAGATCTTTTACAAGTGAATTTGAATGAGATTTGATTCAAATAAATATTTTCATAAGGAGGTAGATATAAACCACTTGAAGAAAAACTACAATAAAATATTTTTAAACAAAGCTTTTAAATGATTTTTTTACACGCACAGATTTTATAAAACTGTTTTACACCTTGTGAATTAATTCAATAATCAATTCCTTGAAGAACTTGTGAAAATCATACTAGAATTGATTAACTAATCAATTCATGAAGAAAAGTTTTGAAAAATTCTTTTTATCAAATGTTAGGATTTTGACCTGAATTGATTCAGTAATCAATTCAAGAGCTAATCTCAAAAGGCCATGATTTGAATACCAAACTAATTCATCAGTTCTAACCACTCTGAATCGATTCACGGATCAATTTACAAACTAAAAGTTAGTTTTTCTGTTATAGTAAGTTACAATAGTTATAAAACCTCTAACCACCTTCAATAATTTTATCAAATTTCATGTTTTTCTTTCTTCTTCAAGCGCAAAAATCATAAAGCAAACGAGCTAAATCAGATTTCTCTCTACCGCATAAGATTTCTAAATCAAATCAAGAGATTTTGAATCAAACCTCTATTGAATTCATATTAACTATTTGAGATTTCATCTCAAACTATTGGTGTTGTATTTCTTACTTTACCTTAATCTTTTTCATCATTATTTTTTTGTTGAGATTTCTAAGTTGATAGGAATCAGTTTTAGATTAGCAAGAGCCTATTTAGATTCCTATAGTCGTGTTAGGTTAGCAAGAAACCTAGTATAATTCTTGTGTTTTAACTAGCAAATCAAGAGCCTATTTTAATCTTGATGATTTTGTAATAAAAGTGACAATCTAGTTGAAGATTATCCAGTAAAGTAGACTTAAATTGCGATTTCAATTCAAGTTGAACCATTTTAAAAATCTATGCCTTTAATCTCTATCTTTTCACTCCTACATTTACATTCTTGCTACACAACTATCAATTTGCACTCTACATATTTCATTGCTTAATTATCTGTTGAATTTCTCAATTCAAGGCAACAATCACATTTTTATTAAAATTCAAAAAAGAATTCTTAATATACAAAGGTGTATATAAATTCTCTAAAGGAATAAGGGAAAGATCCAATTTTATATCTTTGTTTGGGATCGTCATAGTGAAATAAGATGAAGCCAGAACATAACCTGCAAGCACAACAAGGCCAGTTGCACAAGATGGAAAATGATTCACCGAGCACACTCTAATGATCAAGTCAGTATTTTAGCAAAATTTTAGCAGTGTAAACAAGACGATCTGAAAAGATGGACACTAATGGTATATATAGGTGTTAAACGTGCTAATTAATGTGTTTTTGGGCGAATAAAGTGCTATCATGTGTCTACAATGTATTGATGACGTCATCAAGAATCTCACTAGGTGGTAGTTGATGTCACTTTTTCATGCAAGCTTGGGCCACACCTTTTGTCATGTGCTTTTTGAGTGGTTGCTTTACTAGACCTTTATTTAACCAAGTTCCACACCCAAGTTGATTGCCCAATAGTGGTCAGTTGATTAGCATAGACTAAGCTATGTGCCAACATTGATTCCTCAATTAGCCTCTGTTGATCAACTTAGGTTGATATTCTAGAGGCTATAGACTATTTTAGGCTATGTCATTTGCCCCCTCCTTCTCAATGGGTGACATAATTGGTTTGCCTAGCAACCTTTTACCTTCTTAAGCTAATGATCGCCTGCACTTAATAATGATGGTTTGGCATCTCAAGGAGCCTCGGGACTTGCAACAATTATATCAATGGCATACATCACCCTCTAGGCTGTTCATCTTGGTCAACCTTCAACCGTTGGATCCTCTTCACTTCGTTTATAAAACCTAGTGTCATCCTTCTAAACATAACTTCTGCTTCTGTTCACTATCCTAGCTCATCTTTTTTAGCTCAAGCTTATCTCTTGTGACTTAAGCTTGTCACTATCATCTAGTGTTTTTCCTTCACTCTAAAGTGTCCCACCATCTATTTCATAGGTAAGTTCTACTCCTTCTACTTTTGTGATGTTATGTTTTATGTTTCTGCTTTCATTTTTGAAATGTGCCAATTGTGATGCCCTCTTCCCAGTAGCTATGCCTTGTGCCACCAGCCTTTTCTTGTGCCACACCTGAGGGACTGGTGTTTATCCTTAGATGAAACTATTTCTTTCTACCTAGATTATTCCTTTTTTTTTTCTTTTTATTGAGACCTCTAGCTACTACTCAACACCTTTCTTCGACTGTCCTTCCCCTTTCCTTCGTCTCTTTGAGTCATACTTTGTTTTCTTTGAAGGTGGTCTTTGACTTTATGTTCTTCCCTTCATGTCTAATGGATCGGGTGACTCTATCAACTTATCATCAAATTTGGACTCCTTGTTCAATCTCGAGGAATACTTGCTTGAGAGCATCATATATCGCTTTACTCTTCCTTTTCAATCAATTATGGTTGATCAATCCTATGATGAATATGGAAATGAATAGGTCCACTTGGTCGATGCTGCACCAGATAGTTTGTGAGAAGTCCATCCAAACTTGAATTCAATAGTTGATTTTACAAAATAGCAAGATCCTAACGTGATTCAGGAGCTGAAAAAAGTTCATATTTATAATGAATCAATCGAAGGAATTGTCTTCGAGCTCACCCTGGAAGATGAGTGAGCCTATAGTTATGATACTTCATCACAGACATGGTGTCCTCTAGATGAACAATGTCTACCCTTCCTAATTAACCTAGAATGCATAAGCTTTCCTTATCTACTTTGAAGTGTTAAGTCTTTGAATCTACCTCACCCCGACTATGTGGTCTTTCTTCTTTTTCTTCTCCTACTTATAATAGAAAGCTAGAGGCTAGGTGCACTTCCTTCAGTGCCCCAATCAAGTCATTATAGAAAATATGTTTACTAGTGTTTGCTCTAAGAAGTGTTCTCCAGGACAAAGAGCCACTTTACCTAACCAAGTGGATCAAACCCATAAAACAGCCCCGAGGTTACCTTTTTGAGGATCTTTTGGACAACGATCAGGACCTATCATTCAACTCCTGGCATTAGGCCATTTGATGCTCAGTTTGTCCTCCATATGTGCCTCACTTTGCAATTTGGTTTCTTCTCTACTGCTTCCACCTTGTTGATTTATGTCTATTTTCTTGTTTTTAGATTAGTAGCTAAGTACTGAAGCTATAAAGATACACCATTCAAAGATGGACCTAAAATGTGTAGCTAAGATACTCACTTAAGCCTTGGCCAAAAAGAAGCTCATTGTGCCACCAATTGATTAGCTTGAGTCAGCACTCATAGCAGACATTGCTAGTGGCTATCCCAACACTGATCAACCTACAGACAACTTTGGCCACATTAAGACATTATTTTCAAGAAAATGCAAGACCTCTTTTGAAGAGTCCATCAAGGATGTCATACAGGATGTTGTTAAGAATGCCTTGAAAGATAGTAAAGTGTCCTTTAGCTAAAAGCTCAAGGATGTTGTGAATGATGCTAAAACTCTTAGTTATCCTATGCTTTATTTTGGGTTCTTAGAAGCTATCCATCATATTCAATACTTTAACCTTGATGTGATGCTTGACTTGTCCCGGCTCTACTAGGATGAGACTCTTGATGAGATTTTGGAGGAGCTAACAAAAGACTAAGCTTGATGGTGTTCCATTAATGAATTTATCTTTGTTGATGCATTATTTCTTTAATTTTCCTATACTGAGGATCTATGCAAGCTTTGATTTATACCAAGGGAACTACTTGAATTTTTTTTACTTATACTAAGGGATCTACTCAAGCTTTAATTTATACCAAGGGAACTACTTGGATTTTTATTTATGTCAAGAGATCTACTCAAGTTTTGATTTATACCAAGGGAACTACTCAAGTTTTTTATTTGTGCCTAGGGATCTATTTAGACTTTGATTTATACCAAGGGAACTATTCAAGCATTTTATTTATGCTAAGGGATTTACCTAAACTTTGATTTATACCAAGGGATCTACTCGGATTTTGATTCATGTTAAGGGATTTGCTTGGATTTTTTACTTATGCTGACGGATCTGGTTGGACTTAGAAACATACATGTTGTAATTTTTCACTTTCATTTCATTACTCTAGATACATGATTTATCGCTTTTAGTGATTAAACCTATGCAAGATACTGCTTTAGGTGTGTTACATTCCATGTTTGGGGAAGGGGCTTCCTTTGAATAGTTTCCATCTAGTAAGTGCCATTAAGAAGACTTTCTTGCACTTTGAATAGCCCTTACCATATGGCTGCTAACTTTCCCTTAGTCTGGACTTTTTATGGTTTGTTTGCTTTACATAGGTCTAAATTGCCTTCTATGAATGCTTTACTCCGCACTCTTTTGTTTGCAGTTCTATTGATCTTTGTTTTATAACACTTATTTCAAAGTTGAGTGGTTTCCCTTATCTTGATCAATATGTCTAGCTCTTCTTTTCTTCTTTCCTCATTCTTTTGTTGCTCATATTGCTCTTTTCATTTGGAGCATTGTTTGAGCCCTCCTAGGAGCATGGCCTCATTCCCATATGTGAGCATGAACAAAGTTTCACAAATGGGAAAATACATATTAGTTCCATAAGACCATGGGACACTCGATAACTTTTCGATCCATCTTCCTTTTGCCTCATCCAATCTTTTACACAAGCTTTCTAGGATGATCTTGTTTTTCAACTTAACTTGTCCATTTAACTGGAGGTGCTCTATGAAAATGAATCTTTGCTTAACCCCTAAGTTAGGCAAAAGTTTTGAAAATCACCGTTAGTAAACTACTTTTTGTTATTGGGTATAATCATCACTAGAAATTCATACCTAAAAGGAACCGTTAATAAGCTTTTTACATCAAAGCTTATGCATTTAGAAATTTTACCAACAAATGATATTTTCCCAAATGAACTTTTAGACATTATTTGAGGTTAAGAATGCAAGAGGTTCTACTTTTATCCATTTAGTAAAGTAATCAACTACCACAACCATATAGCTTAACTAACTAGGAGCTACTAGGAAACGTCCTAGCAAATCAATTCCCCACTGGTCAAATGGCCAAACAACAAAGATAGACATTTATTCAACCACTATTTGCATTTGAACCTTCAAAAACTTTTAGAACTTTTCATAGCTTCGCATAGGCTCCAATGCTTCTTACTTTATATTTGGCCAAAAGTGCCTCGATCGAACAACTTTCAATGTGACTGTCATTCCCGCCATAGGGGACCCATACATACCTTCATGGATTTCTCTCAGAAGATAGATGGCTTCACTTGCCTAGAGACACCATATTAATAAAAGGAAAACCATTTCTTATATAACTGCTCTCCTTCCAAGAAAAAGTGTACTACCCTTCACTCCATCTTCTTAGCATTTTTTCTATTCTTTGGTAATCGTCTCTCTTCCAAGAACACCATGATAGGGGTTAAGCACGACTCCTCCTACTCCATACATATTACCTCATCTGTGCAAAGGGCTTGCAACATCTCTTGAATGACCTTTTATTATTAACTACTACCTTAGCATTGGCTATTTTGGATAACGCATCTGCACACTCATTTGTTTCTCTTGGCTCTTTCACCTTATAATTTCCCCTAACCTAGGCAATCAACAGTTGAGAATCACTCATAACCAGTAGGAATCGTGCTCCTACTTCCTTTGCCAACTTTAAACTAACTATCAATGCCTTATACTCCACTTGATTGTTTATTGCCTCAAAGTCAAACATCAATGAATACTCCAAGACTAAATCAGTAGGTCCTTCTAAAATCACCCCTACCCCACTTCCTTTACTATTTGACAAACCATCCACAAACAATATCCACGTTGTGCCTTCCAATCTAGGCTCTTCTATTTTTGCCAATTTGACCATAAAATTTGCCAGTGCTTGAACCTTTACCGCCTTTCTTACTTCGTAACAGAGCCCATATTTTAACAACTCCACTACCCAAGCTACCAACCATCCTACTGAGTCAAGCTTTTGCAAAACTTGCTGAATTGGAGCATCCATTCAAATGACAATCTAATGATTCTAAAAATAAAGCTTCAACCTCCTAAATGATGTCAGCAAGGCAAAGGCTAACTTCTCTATTTTCTAGCATATAGCTCGTGAAGTACACTAGTTTTTGTTCCCCCTTGGCCTCTCCGATAAGCACTAAACTTACTACCTCTATGGTATCCACTAAGTATATATATAGTGTTTCCCCTGACTCTATCCAAGTAAGTATGGGTAGTGTTACTAGATTCTTTTTTGGCTCTTGGAAAGCTTGTTCATAATCATGAGTCAATTCAAAATTCTTAACATTTTTAAGTAACTTAAAAAAAAGGGCATGTTTATCAGTTGACCCAGACATACAGTGCATGAGGGTCACAATTTTTTCGTTAAGCATTTACACTTCTTTCATATTTTTTGGGCTCGTCATATCAATTATGACTTGGCATTTGAATGGATTAGCTTCTATAGCCTGTTCAATGATCATGAAACCCAAAAACTTCCCATCTTCTACTCCTAACACATATTTTTTAGAATTCAACCTCATTTGAAACTTTCACAAAGTTTTAAACATTTTGTCCAAATCTTGCTAGTGCTATTCTAAACTTCTTGGCTTAATTATCATGTTATATATGTATACTTCCATGTTCTTACATACCTACTTCATGAAAACCTTATTCATCATTCTTTGATAAGTTGACCCAGCATTTTTCTAATTAAATGACATGACCCTATAATAGAAGCTCCCCCTAATTAGTTATGAATGATGTCTTGCTCTCATCATCAGGGAGCATTTTAATTGATTGTATCCAAAAAATGTGTCTCTGAAGTTAAAGATTTCAAAGCCTTTTGCATTGTTAACTAGTTAATAGATGTTCAGAAATAGGCAGGAATCTTTAAGGCATACCTTGTTAAGGTTAGTGAAGTTCACACACAACTCCACCCTCCTATGGCTTTTTTCATAAGGATTATATTTGCCAACTGAGAGGTATGAGGGATTTCCCTTGATGAACCCCACACTTAGTAGCTTGTTTACTACTTCTCTTATTACTTTCTATCACTTGGGACCATGATTCCTCTTCTTCTACTGCGCCAACTTTATACTTAGGTTAATTGATAATATATAACAAGCCACCTCTAAGCCAATTCCTGACATGTCCTGTAGCGTGGGCATATTTGCAAACACCTCAATATGATTTTGTAGGAACTCAATTAGCTGAACTCAATCTACTTTTCCAAAGTCTACTGTAATCTTGACTATTTTTTCATCATGATCATCGAAAATTTGCACCTTTTCTATACCTACACCTGACTCCAATTGATGAGGATCATTATGCCAAACATCAAGAAATGCTAAATCCACCATTTCACACTCTCCACTTTTCTCATCCATGAGTGCTGATCTTGCCCTATCAGTGTTTCCTTGGGTCTTAGTTAAACTTGCCATATAACACTTTTGTGTAAACTATTGGTCAACCTATACTTCCATGATTCCTCCCTCTATTAGGAACTTTATTAACAAATAGGGAGTGCAGGCAGTGGCTCCTACTTGATTCAAAAATGGCTGACCTGAAATAACATTATACGTGCTACTAGGGGTTGCTACGACCAAGAAATTGACATCTAAACTCTTTGTCCATAGCTAATTTCCTAAAGTCAGTCTTAAAGTACTAGTCCTTCCACTTGTATATGCCCTCCTATGAAGTCAAACAAAAAGCATGTGTAAGGTTTACACATGCCATGAGGAATATTCAAGGCATCAATAGTATGCAAATGTAAAATGTCAGTGGAACTTTCCTAATCAATACAGATCCACTTGACAATGAAGTTGTGTATTAGAGCTAAAATAACAAATGGCTCATTGTGGTCCCTGTCAATGTCCTCGAAATCCTACTCTATGAAACATATTGGCTTATACTGCTTCTTGCTCCTCTTCCTTTCTACTACCATTACCAATCTAACATGTGTTTTCCTTGTGTTTCTAGAAACTCCTTCCTCAACAAATCCTCTAGCAATTTTTTCTATCATTCCCAACATAAGAAAGGTTGTGTCCTCTTGCTTACCCTCCAATCTACTGGGTTGGAGGGAATGTCCCTTTCTCTATGCTCTTGTTTCCCTTCACTTGAGTGAAACTTCTTATACTTTGACAAATGCCCATGTCTTATAAGTGCTTCAATCTTATCTTTCAAAGTGACACATTCATCTATGTTATGTCCATAGTCTTGATGGAACTTACAAAACTTGGATTTGTTGGTCAAGGGAATATTCCCCACTTTTGTGGAGGGAACTTCATCAGCTTAGCCACTTAGACATCTTGTACTATATTGTTTATTACTGCATTTAACAATTTGTACTTATTAAATCATCCCCAAGGAGGCCATCTCTCCCTTTTGGAAGGCCTTACTTTGGGAAATGTGTTATCAAACTATGTACACTCTATCTATCATTGAGTGATCTTTCCTTTTCTAATATTAATATATTTTTTAGATTTGGCCAAGAGCTCTAAGAAAGAGAAAACAAGGCATTTGGCCAGGGAGAGGGAAATGTCTTAAGTGAAAGCCTATGCTAATTTGATGAATGGTCACTCCTTCATTAAGGTCCCAGATATCTAATGCAAAAGCATTGAAATGAGCTAGGCACTCCTTAAGGTTCATGAGTGCAGGTAATATGGTAGCAAACATCAACCATATGTAGAAGATCAGCTGAAACATTAGGCACAAGTGGCCTAATTGGGGTTTGGACTAGAGAGGTTTATGGAAGGTAGAGGCAAGGGATGGTGACGGGTGGGTGATAGTCGCATTTGGTAGAAAAACCATGGGAACAAAAGGCTACACCTATAAAAGAGGTGCTAGAGGTAGCTAAAGTTGTTGGTACTCCCAGATAGGAAGGGTTTGAGTTACCCATGGAAAAGATAAGTTGACAGGTTGGCCTTCCTAATAATAGGGCTTGAAGGGCTGGGGTGAGGGAGGCAGAGTGGATTGCACTTAGGCACAGAAAGGGCATCCAACTCCTCATACAACTGTTGAACATGCTTTGCCTACACATCACGCACGAGCTTGGTAGTAATTCAGTGAGCCTCATTACCATCTAGTCTCTATAGTGATCATCTCTAGCTCTATCATGGTAATAACACCCCATCCAGAGATAGAGCATGGAAAGATTATGAATGAGAGTGATGAGACATAATGGGGGCTAAAAAAGCCACACAAAACGCCAAATGAAACTCTCTAGGTAGTGAGGCTAATTGACAAAGCAAGATAATGCTAGAACATGACTTGTAAGCATAATAGGGCCAATCACACATGACAGAAATACTCTAGCAAGCATGCTCAGCCAATATTTTAGTACAGTTTTAGTAGTATAAACAAGATGATCTAAAAAGAGGAATACTTGCTTGTATACATAGGTGTCAAAGGTGCTTATTAGCATGCTTTTGAATGAATGAGGTGCTATCTTATGTCTACAACATATTGGTAATGTCAATGAGAATCTCACTAGGTAGTTGTTAGTGTCACATTGTTCATACAAACTTAAGTCATGCCTTTTGTCATGTGTTATTTGAGCAGTTGCCTCATTAAGACTTTATTTGACCAAGTTCCACACCTAGGTCGACCTACTAGACATGGTTGGTAAATCAGCATGGACTAAGCTATGTGCCAAAGTTGATTTCTCAACTGCCACTGGTCGATTAACTTATGTTGATCGTTCAGAGACTACAAGCTATTTTAGGCTATGTCACATTCATTTGTTAGTAAAACTCCTTGTGTTACCTATTTTCTTTTAATTATGTTTTTTTCATTTCTTTTTTCAATATTAAAAGGGTCACTTATAAAATAGAAGATAGAAACACAGTTGGTCCTCACTTCTGCCACCACCAACAGTTATTGGGCATCACATCTTTGGTGTCTCTATCAAGCACCTCTTAATAACTTTATCAATTCATATTTTCCATCTCATTCTTTCTATGTTTATCTGTTTATTTTATACTAATTTATTTCTTTTATTTGTTGATTGGTTTATCTTGAGACTTCATGTGAAATTTTCATTTAGCTAGAACATTATATAAAAGAAAAAAAAACTAATTTAGAAGATATTGATGATAAAATCTGATCAACTCAAGTTTTGAACCCTAAGCTACAAAATGAATGTAAAAAGGGAGAGAGAGAGAGAGAGAGAAGAGAAAGAATATAAAGAGACACCAAAAGTTTTTAACATAGTTAGGCTAAAGTCAATTGTTGATCCATACATCCATGGCTTTTTTTACTCTTTGCTGAGTGTATTATATCTAATGATTGTATATCCCATGTACAATATTTTTTTCCCCTTTTATAATGGTTGGGGAGTTATAGTTTGAATGTAAATCTATAACATATAAGTATCATGACTTGATTAGGATTATATAGTAGATCAAGATAAATAGTTATAATAGACTCCTAGCAAAATAGGAGACTGAATAGACTTTCCTAATGGTTGGGCACGCTTTCCACAACCTGTGAGCTAGGCCTTGCTTTCACGACCTGAGGTTACTACTTTAACCATTGGCTCATATTTAACGACTTAGTTTTTTTGTCTAGTGGCCCTAATCCATATATGCTAGACCTTTGTTAGTTGAGTCTATCCATTGGGCTTTTACTAGCTCATTTATGCAATTACGAATAATACCCATAACAGAAAAGCAAGGTCTCACTTACGAGATTCTAATTTGGAAATGGTTCAAGGGGAAAAAGGCAAATGGAAGAAGGGAAAAAAATAGTTGTTATGTTCTCCAATTAGAGGAAAAAAAATGGAAGAGGCCAAGTGAAAATGAAGTATGGATTTCTTCAAACAAAGAAGATAAATGAAAGCTTTTGTTTCTTAAAGTCAATGAGCAAATTGATAAACGAGTTGCACTTTAAACCTTTAATATTACACACTAAGAGCATTAATTTCAATTAATTACTGTTATAAGTAAATTTTGGTATCATAAGATGGGCTAGCAAAAGCCTAACAAGAACCACGTCCAACATAAAAACTCAGCTCACTAGCAATAAAGCCCAACTTGTATGGCCTAGTAGCTCGTCCCACTCGAAGCATGAGCTAGACGTCACTACACAACTCCAAGTTAGGACCCTGAGTAGCGAGGTGAGGCACCTCGCTCCATAAGAAACTCACAGAGGTTGAGCATAAGGCTGGCATCCACTTAAACAACTTGCACCACTATTCTACAAAGTACAACCACTAGGCCCTACTCATAGAAAGCAGTCTGCTGAAGCCATTTTGTAATAGTTTAGATTGTTTTGCATATTTATTATTTGATGTAACAGAAATATAGTATGTAAAATTACACTTGTAACCTCCTCTTCACTACAAATAAGAAGGAAGAGTCTTCTATAAGCATCTGAAGCAAAAAAACATTATATTGAAACTCTATAAAAATCTCTCCAGAAGCAATAAAAAGCTACATGGACATAAGAACCAGTACCGCCCAATTTTGGCCAAACCACATTAAACCTATGTGTTCTTTTCTTTTTCCCTTCTTCCTCTCGCTATTCTGCATCTTCTCACTGTCTTAACAACTAAATAATAGCTTATGTCTCAAAAGAACCCCTTCTGGTTGCTAGATTTTGCAAAACCAAAATCATCATCAACATTTTGGCACATCCGATGGGATCCATCTTTTATCTTATTTACTTTTTGTGTTCTAGATTAATTTACTGAATAGTTGCAATGGCCAAAAAATGAACCACCAAAACTTCAAATGATTTGACTGATTAACCAGGTTATATTTCTACAGCAAACTCCTCCAGTACTCCAGTTATAGGTGATGCCACTAACTTGCCCTTGCGGCGCCTATCATCAATCTACCATCACTATCCCAAAAAAAAATGATGCATAGGCATTACTTCAAAATTAGAATGTCCTCATCAAGATCAATAGAAGACAAGGGTGCAATAGAAGACCTCATCAAGTAGGGATGCCTGAAAGACTATGTTGGACAACCTTCAGGAGAATGAGCTTAACAGTCCCAATAGACCACATGGCAACAATGAGTTGTAGACCAAGATCAGCCACTTCTTAATAAAATTACATATTAATTCAAAAAAAATTGGCTCACTCCCTCGATCTTGTATTACTGTTTGTCTTTTTTGAACATTTTGTGTGAACATTTACTAATTCCTTGTAAATCATTTTGACAGAAATATTATCTAAGAGCCAAAGCTCGAAAGGAAAATCTGTGTATTTTGCATTGTGAGCTTGAAACAATCAACGTTCACACTTGCATTTCTACTCAACTTCATCTCACTTCAATTAAGAAATATTGGGAACAAGACTTATATATACTGAGCAACAAGATTACTATAGCGACATTTGCTGAGCAACAAGATTGCTGTGGAATGACCTATTGAGCAACAAGATTGCTACAGTTCAAGCCATTAAGCAACACGATTGCTATGGATAGACCCACCAAGGAAGATAATTGTTATGGTACGACTGCTATGGCATGACCTACCTGAGTAATGAGATTGCTAGTAGTGTCAATCTTATTTTTTGCCTAAGCAATAGATATTGCTATTCCACTGAGCAATGGAGATTACTGTCCTACTGAGTAACAAGATTGCTGTGGAACTAAGCAACAAGATTATTATGGAACTGAGAAATAAGATTATTATTAAACTGAGCAATAAGATTACTGGTAGAGGACAATCTTTGCAATTTACCTGAGCAATAAGATTACTGATAGTGTCAATCTCATTTCTTACCTGAGCAACAAGATTATTGGCAAAATTTATACCACCCACTGAGTAACAAGATTGCCACTTCATTGAGCAACGAGATTGCTATGGCATGACCTAAAATGCTTATAGCTTGCATGCAACTTATTGTTTGTAATTCTCATGTGACTTATTGCTCCCAGCTCTCATGTCACTTATTGCTCATAGCTCTCATGTGACCCACTGTTCATAGCTCTCATACATCCTATCTACATTTTTTTCATTACACATGAAGGCATTTTATTGCCCAGAATCATTGTTCACTAAGAAGTGTGACCAATTGGTTACATAAATATCTCATGTTATTATGGATTGTAGAAATTTATATTATCATTTATGATTCACAAAACACTCAAATGTAGCATACAAGGAGCATAAAGAATTCATTCATTACCAGTCTCTATGAGAGATTACAAGATATAAAGTACAAGTCAAAGTAAGCCTACAACTAGCGCATTGTGGAAGAAAAATTGGCCTCAATAGAGAGGAACTCCAGCCAGTGAGAGGGCTGGTGAACTGGTTTGCTCCTCAATCTTCTTCTTGCTACCCTCTTTGGTTCAAAGCTTCTTTCCAACCCTCCACTTAGTACAAAAGACTCAAAGAAAGCAGATTAGAATGGCTAGAAAGGATGGACCTCACAGTGTCACCATGAGAAAATAATCCAAGATCTACACAAGATCTTTCAAAGTCCTCAAGGAGGGATTACCTATAGAAGCTTTCTATGTAGAGGACTTTATGTGCCCAACTAGAGAGGCAGATTGCCAGAAACATGGGGGGCTTAACTGAAGCACACATCAAGTTCTTCTGAGGAGAAGAAAAAGGCCCTCGTGCTTTATATAGGCCAGCTCAGTCTGTAAAAGAACCTAGAAACTATCTAGCTGTCTTCAATCACATGGTTTGGAAGAAATAAGATTTCTATGCTAACAGTTACAAAGCATGCATAGTCTGATCAAGTAGTAAGATAAGAGTCTAAAATAACCATGTTGTAGTGTAAGAACGTAGACTTTTGCTAATAGATCAAAACTCTTAATCCGTAAAGCAAACTGGGAGTGGGATCTGATGTTATAGGTAAAATTTGGTATCATAAGATAGTCTGACAAAAGCCCAACAAGAACAAAGTCCAACACAAAAACTCAACTCACTAGCAATGAAGCCTAGCTCGAGTGACGTAGCAACTCATCTCACATGAAGCATAAGCTAGACATCACTGCATGACCCCAAGTCAGGACCTCGATTAGTGAGGTAAGGCACCTCACTCTGTAAGAAGCTCATAGAGGTTGAGTGCAAGGCTGGCATCCACTTAAACAACTTGCATTGCCATTTTGCAAAGTACAGCTACCAAGCCCTACTCATAGAAAGCAGTTTGTTGAAACCATTTTGCAATAATCTAGATTGTTTTGTATATTTATTATTTGATGTAACAGAAATACAACATCTAAAATTATACTTGTAACCTCTTCTCTTCTATAAATAAGAGGGAGAAGTCTTCTATAAGCATCTGAAGCAAAAAAACATTATATGAAAATCTATAAAAATCTCTCCAGAATAAAAAACTACCATGGGCATAGGGACTAGTACCGCCTGATTTTGGCCAACCGCATTAAACCTCTTTGTTCTCTGTTCTTCCCTTTCTTCCTCTTGCCATTCTACATCTTCTCACTGTCTTAACAACCAGATAACAACTTAGGTCCTAAAAGAACCCCTTCTGGTTAGCTGGATTTTGCAAAGCCAAAATCCACCATCAATAGTTACAAAAGAGGTTAGATGATATTAGGTCTCAGAATTAGTAAGATATACTATGGAAATTGGATTTTATCGTTATTCCTTTAGGGTAATGTACATACACATTTGTTTAATATGAATTCTTCTTTTGTATTTAATAAGACTATAATTTATTACTTTGTATTAAGAAATATAATAGAGAATTAATTAGTGTAATATGCAAATTAGAGAACAATTGTCTTTGCAACAAAGTAAATTCAAAAGCATGAAAATAAAGATTCAATGCATGTGATTTTTAAAGTGGTTCAACTTGAATTGAAACTACAATTCAAGTCTACTCCACTAGATCATTCCTCAATTGGAAGACTACTTTATTAAGAAAACTATCAAGATTGAAAAGGACTCCTGAAATGCTAGTTTACACATAAGAATTATAGGAATCTTGCTAACCTAGAAGAATTTAACCAAGCTCTCCTAGACCTAAAACAAACACAAGAATTATAACAGGCTCTTGTTAACTTATACAAGATTTCTATCAACCTAGAAACCTTAAAAGAAAATATAAGAACAAAATAAAGTAAAGTAAAAATACAATACTAGAGGTTTAAGAAGAAAATCTCAAATAGCTAGATGAATTCAGTAGATCTTTGATTCAAAATCACTTAATTTGATCTAAAAATGTTGTTAGGTAGAGAAATCTAAATAAGCTCTTTTCTTAGAGATTTTCACACTTAAAGGAGAAAAAAAATTGTGTATGTGTTTAATCTATTTGAAAACTAAAAAGAAGTTGGGTTTTTATAATTGTTGTAATAAACTATAATAGAATAACTAACTTTTAGTTGATGAATCGATTATTGAATTGATTCAGAGAAAAATCCTAACCTTTAGTTAAAAAAAATTTTCAAAACTATTTCCCTCGAATCGATTGATGAATTGATTCATATAGATTTTCAAACATGAACTAATTGATTAATTGATTTGTAATGTGTAAAATACTTTTTATAAAATCTATATTTATAAAAATATTTGTTTGAAAAAATATTTGCTTTCTTCAAGTAGTTAATTTTACAAGAGATCCTATAAAAACAAAATAATTCCAAATTTCTAATGTAAGATCCCTTGAATCATATAGACTTTGAATATGAAAAATAAATAAAATAAACAATGAATATATTGTCAAATAGTAATGTAAATGATGTGATTAAAATTGTCTTGCAACATCAAAACTAAGAAATATGTAGTTAGGGTAACCTAGGCTAACAAATGAATTTCTCAAAAACATGTCTATGTGTAAATAGACTTAAATTCAAGAGAGGTTGGAATAATTTGTCTTCTTGTCTTCCATTTTGTGGTGCTTTAATGAGGAGAGAAAAAACACAAAACTGTAAATATTTTGTGTTAGTTTTTTTTTTAGTTGCATAAAATCTTACTTTTGATGTAACAAAGAGGTTGCTTTGTTTTGAGGATACTGCAATAATAAAATATTATTTCATTTAATAATCTTATTTTTTGACTTAACCAATGAATATTTAAGGAATATTTTGTTCAATTTCTAACAAAATATGCTTAAGAGGAGATAAAGTATAAGATTTCAAATTAGACAGGAGTAAGCGTAGTTTTTGCAAACCTCAAGAAAGAACATTATATTTTTCTTGAAAATAAGTTATATCACTGACAATTATTTAATCATAATGGAAAAAGCATTGTTACTAGTAATCTTGTAATATGCGAGGTTAACAAGAAAATAGAAATTAACACACACATGCAATATCTAATTTTGAATCCAAAGGATTAAAGAGGCAAAATTTCCAAGATAATATTGGATGTCATTATACTACTAAAAATATCAATCATTTTGTTATTGAATTTAACATCATGAACCATTTTTTTTTTATTTTCTTGTAACATTGGTGCTTTTTTGTCCCAATCTACAATCAATATGGGCAATAATCTAAAGTAACAACATAAAGTGTTAAAACATATGAAGGATGGTGAAGGTCTTACTCTTCCCCCTAATTCTAGCTCTGGTCCCCAATCTTGAGTAGAGTCAGATCATAAACCTTGAACTGCCTCCGCGATCCCCTCCGGCATCGAAAAATACGCTTTTCATGATGATTTTGTATAAAAAATTTCAGCAAAGAATATGACATGTGAAAAATAAGGAAATGAATTTTCTCATGTTATCTATATGGTTAAAGGTGATTAGGGCTACAGATTCTATATGAAATCTACAAAATCATCTTAACTTCTCTCACTCTAAATGCACCTAAACTTAAAAAACCCAAATTCTTACAAATCTTTGAATAGATTTTTCTTTTGATGACATCATGCCAATCTTATTTTAGTGACATTGTGTCATCTTTATTTTTAATCAAATTACATTCAAAAATAACTAGATGTAAATTTTATTATTTATTCATTTTTATTTATATCTTTTGACTTATTAAAAATTAAAAAAATATAAAATTAAAATATCAAATCTAATTAATTTCCAAAAATTAAGTTACTATTATCATCTGTATCCTAAATTTTGCAATTTTATTTTTATTTTTATTTTTATTTAGATTTTACTACATATTTATTTTTATTTTTTCTTTCCTAAATTGTACAATTTAAATTTTTTTATTTATATTTATATTTTATTATTTATTTATATTTATATTTCTTTTAAGTTTTTAAGAACCAAGAAAAAAATCTAGAGTCAAAAAATAAAATTCTAATTAATCTCCTAAAAATTAAATGTTATGAATTATGTAAATTATTATATGTATATACATTGAACTCTCTCATGTACCCATATTCATGAACTTTGCAATACATCCCTTCATAAAAGAACATTTCTTTTAATATGTGTACGTGTACTCATTACTCCCTTTCAAAAAAATTCATTTCCCTATCTTCTATGTGTACCTATATAAAGGCTTCGTTGTTGTTGTTGTTAGATACACTTCAAAAGGGAAATAAAATTATACTTTTGTTTTCTCACCACTTCTCTTCTTTAAGTTATTCTCTTAAGCATTATTTTACATTACTTTATCAGCACAAGTCTCTAATCTATTCAAGCCTCAGTGTCATCTAATTTTCATCTCAAAAAGTCAAAGGTTCAATTCTTTCGTTTTCACAATTCATCAAATCTTACGAAGCTTGAGTTTAAAGTCCTTGATATTACTGGCAAGAATTATTTATCATTGATATTAGATGTTGAGATTCATGTAGATGTTAAGAGTCTTAAAGATACAATCATCGAAACGAATGAAGCATCCAATCAAAATAATGCAAAAGCTATGATTTTACTTTGCCACCACCTTCATGAAGGATTAAAAACTAAGTATCTCATAATGAAAGATCCAATTAATCTCTAGAAAAATTTTAAAGAAAGATATGACCACCAGAAAACTATAATTGATGCTATAATCGATGCAGTAACTGAAAATTAGTTATTCTGTTATAGATGTTTACAGCAGTTGCTGAAACCTAACTGCCTTCCCTATATAAACGATCTTTCATAGTTTTTCTTCACAGTTCAGTGTGAAAACATCTTATTAAGAGCTAAACATGATTTTCTCTCTACCTCTTCAAAGTTCTAAAAATTATTCAAGAAGTTTTGGTTCAAATATCAGTAGAGTTTATATTAGATAGTTTGAGATTTTCATCTCAAACATTGGTATTGTATTGTTCAACCTTTCTCACTCAATTGCTTTTATCTGAGATTTCTAGGAGTTGGAAATCTATATAGGTTTAGAATAGCTTGTTCCAGCTCTTCTAGGTTAGCAAGAAACTTGTCAAATTCTTATGTATTATTGTAAGAATTGGTATTTCAGGAGCCTGGTAATTCTAATAGTTTTTGTTTTCAATTTAAGAGGTTTTTTAGTTAAGAAAGATCAAGTGGAGTAGATTTGAATTGCAGTTTCAATTCAAGTTAAACTACATTAAAAACTTTTGTCTTCAATTTTCTCTCCTCATTTACATCTTACTTGCTCTTACTATCAATTTTTAATCTTTACTACCTTCACACTTACTGGTTATCAATTTTCAACATATCTCATCAAAAGAAACATTGAAATTGATAGAGGTGTATACACATTCCCCAATGGGAAAAGGGTAAGATCTATTTCTATTCTGTAATTTAATTCTTACTGGGACCATCAGTTAGTATTAGAGCTTTAGCTCATGATACACTTGTATCTTTTTGAAATTATAAATTTTAACTTTTTCTTGTTGCCTGAGTATCCACCTATGCATAAAACTCCTAGTTTTAATAGGGAACACTATACCTATTGGAAGCAAAAGATGAAAGACTTTATTGAGGCTACTGATATGGATATGTGGGAATTGGTAGAAGAAGAATATGAAGCCCCTAAAACCATAATTAGCAGTGGAGTTAAACTCAAGCCTAAATCTCTCTGGACTAAAAATGAAAGAAAGAAACATTTATTGGCTACAAAAGTGAAATAGATTATTTCAAATTCCCTGTCACCAAATGAATATGAAAGAATCTTGAATTGTTCTACTATTAAACAAATCTATGACACACTTGAAATAGCACATGTAGGCACTTCACAGGTCAAAGCTTCAAAGGTGCATGTACTTATGTCTTAATATGAGATATTTAAAATGAAGGAGGGTGAGTCTATCAGAGATTTAATTCAAAGATTCATTGTTATCACTAACCGCTTAACTTTGCTTGGAAGAAAATTTGAGAATGCAGATTTGGCACATAAGATTTTGATATCCTTGGTAGAAGAATAGCAACCAAAAGTCACTTCTAACAAAGAATCATTGAAGATAGGCATTCCTATGGTTTAGGAGTTATTTGGCAATTTAGAAAAGCATGAACTTGAACTAAGAAGATATAAGAAGAAGGGAGACAACAAAAAGAATAAGACACTTGCACTTAAAGTTATTGAATTAGATGAAGGAGACTCAGAAACTGATGTAGACACATTGAATAAAGAAGATGTAGCTTTACTCAACAAGAAGTTGCAGAAAATCTTAAGGGGTAAGAAAAGCAAGGAAAAAAGAAAAACTGTAACTCAAAGAAAGAACACTAGGAAAAACAAGCAAAGAAGTCCAGTTAGTACTATTTCTACTTGCTTTAAATGCAAAAAAACTGGGCATATCAAGCCAGACTGTCCAGTTTATCTGAAGAAATAGCTAAAAAATGAAAGAAAGAAGAAAAAGCAAGCATCCAAAAAGTCTAACTTTGCTGTATGGGATGATGAAGAACTAGAAATAGCTAAAAAAGATGAATTTGAAGATGATGCATTGTTGTGTCTCATGACTAAGTGCAACGATGATTATAAGGTATTAAGAAACAATCCCTTTTATACTCTCTCTGATTGTGATGATTCTTGTAACGAGTCTAAAAATTATTCTAGTGATGATAGTGATGATGAGAACCTAGATGAAATCTATGTTAAACTGTATGAGTCATTGGTTGAAACCAAAAAATAATTGACTACAGCTAAAAGTCAATAGAAAATTTTGAATGAAAAGGTTAAGTTTCTAGAGAAAGAAAACTGCCAACTGACTACTCAAATTGAAAAGGGCTATGGGCAATGTAGTCAATATAAATTTCAAATTGAAATGTTAACAAAGAAATTACAAAATTTTTCAAATAGTAATCAAAAGTTGGAACATGTTTTGCAAAACCAAGAAATTTCTTACAATAGAGTTGGTCTAGGATTTAGATAGCAAACTTATAAAAAATTTAACAAATGGAACCCTACAAGAATTACTTGTTTTTACTATAATCACAAAGGACACCATATCAAGAACTGTGCCTTTAGAAATTGTATTTACATGTTGAAACCGAACGAAAAATTAGTCTAGTTACCTAAATCTATGACTATTAGAAAAATTCCTATTTTGTACACTAACACTTTTGGACCCAAAAGTTAGTAGGTACCACCAATTCTAGTATGAATTTTATTTTATAGGGATATAAGAGACAAAGCACAAATCGATGATTTCTGGACAGTGGATGTTCAAGACATATGACTAGAAACAAAAATGAATTTCTTTGTCTCACACTTATGAATGTAGGCAAGGTAACTTTTGTTGACAACTCCAAAGGAAAAGTCAAAGGTATAGGTAAATTTGGTAAGTCCTCAGAATGTTGTATTAATGATGTTTTGTATATGGATGGTTTAAAAAAACAATCTATTGAGTATAAGTCAATTGTAGGATAAAGGAAATAAAGTCATCTTTAACTCAGATAAGTGCCTTGTTGTGAATGGTATTGATAATCAGCTTAAACTTGTATCACACAGAGTTAACAACATCTACTTGTTTGATTTAAATTCTGAATGTGAATTAGATTCTACATGCATAGTTAGCTTTAGTGATGATACCTGGATTTGGCATAAAAGATTAGGTCATATTAATATGGAACTAATTGGTAAATTGTCCAAGAAAGTTTTGGTATCTAGTTTACCTAAGTTGCATTTCATCGAAGACAAAATCTACAGTGCTTGTCAAAGAGGAAAATAGGTGAGATCTTCTTTCAAATCAAAAAATACTATTACAACATCAAAACCTCTTGAATTACTTCACAAGGATTTAATAGTTCCATCCAAAATTAAAAGCTATGGAGGCAACTCCTATGTGTTTATAATTGTGGATGACTTTTGCAAATTTACCTAGACTCTTTTTTTGTCACATAAAAGTGATACATTTCAATCCTTCAACAAACTTGCAAACTTAATTCAAAATGAGAGATGATATTCAATTATTTCCATTAGAAGTGATCATGGCAAAGAGTTTGAAAACAAAAATTTCATTGAGTTTTATGAGAAACATGGTATAAAACATAACTTTTCTGCACCAAGGACACCTAAGCAAAATGGTGTTATTGAAAGGAAAAATAGGTGCCTAGGTGAAATAGCAAAAACCATGCTGAATGATAGCACTCTTCCAAAGTCTTTATGGGTAGATGCAATTAACATTGCATGCTATATAATAAGGTACTTTTAAAACCTATTTTAAACAAAACACCCTATGAGTTATATTTTGGAAGAAAGCCCAATATTTCATATTTTCATGTCTTTGGCTGTAAGTGCTATATCTATAATAATGATAAAGATAACTTAGACAAATTTGACCCCAAATCTAATAAAGGAATCTTCATTAGTTATTCTTTAACCAACAAGGCCTATATAGTTTACAATAAAAGGACCATGAAGATTGAAGAATCTATGCATATAGTTTTTGATGAGTTTTCCTTAAGTAATAATAAGACAGATGTAGAAGAAGACGAACAACACTGGTGGACTTCAGCATTAACTTCAGAAACTTAACAAGATGATTTGAAGATTCATGCCACAGAACCAAATGAGGATGCTAATTCAACCATCATGGACAGCATTCCACTATGCTCTCCAAAAAACACTTGGAAGTTTATAGGAAATCACCCTAAAGAACTCATAACAGGAGATGAATCAAAAAGGGTAACATACAATAATTTGAAAAGCTTTTGTAATTATTCTTCATTTGTTTCATTAATTGAGCCTAAAAATATACAAGAGGCCCTATAAGATGATAATTGGATTATGGCTCTGCAAGAGGAATTAAACCAATTTACAAGAAATCAACTCTAGACTGTTGTGCCTAAAAATGACCAATACAATATAATAGGGACCCATTGGGTATCCAGAAATAAATTAGATGAAAATGGCATCCTAAATAGAAATAAGGCTAGGCTAGTTGCTAAATGCTATGATCAAGAAGAAGGCATAGACTTTGATGAAACATTTGCTCTAATAGCTAGACCAGAAGCCATTAGGATGATATTAACATTTGCATGTATTAGGAACTTTAAGCTTTATCAAATGGATGTTAAAAGTACTTTCTTAAATAGATACATCTTAGAGGAAATTTATGTACAACAACCCCTGGTTTTGAAGACCCTCTAAACCCAAATCATGTCTATGAACTTCAACAAGTACTTTATGTTTTAAAACAGGCTGCTAGAGCTTAGTATGATAGGCTTAGTAGGTTCTTAATTGAAAAAGGATTTAAAAGAGGAAATTTAAATACCACATTATTCATTTTAGAAAAAGGCGAAGATATTCTACTTGTACAAATTTATGTGGATGATATTGTATTTTGCTCAACTAATGAAAATTTGTGCAAAAAGTTTTCAAAACTGATGTAAAATGAATTTGAAATGTCAATGATAGGTGAGCTAACATTTTTCCTTGGACTTCAAATCAAACAAATAGCTAAAGGTACTTTTTTATATCAAACTAAATATACTACCGAACTATTAAAGAAATTTCAATTTGACAAATGCAAAGCTATAAAAACTCCTATGAGTCCTTCTCTAAAATTAGATAGTGATCCAAATGGTAAAAATATAGATCTATCTTATTTAGAGGAATGATTGGTAGTCTATTATACTTAACTGCTAGTAAACCTAACATTATACTCAGTGTGTGTGTGTGTGTGTGCTAGATATCAAACTCATCCTAAAGAATCACATCTATCGGTACTTAAAAGAATTTTTTGCTACCTAGTAGGGACTAAAAATCTAGGACTCTAGTATCCTAAGTTAGATAGTTATAGTTTATTAGGATATTCTGATACAGATTATGTAGGAAGTAAAACTGATAGGAAAAACACTAATGGTCCTTGTCAATTTATTGGACATTTATTGTATTGCATTATTTATTGTTAAAGTTGAATATATTGCAGTTGGAAGTTGTTGTGCTCAGATTTTATGGATGAAACAACAACTTTTAGATTATGGATTAAAGTTTCAAAAAATTGCAATACTTTGTGACAAAACAAGTGCCATAAATATAACTAAAAATCCTATTATGCATTCTAGAACTAAGTACATTCAAATTAGACATCACTTTTTGAGATATCATGTTCAAAAAGTAGATATCTCAATAGACTTTGTTTAGATAGACTTTGAATTAACAGACATTTTCACTAAACCTTTAGATGAGAAAAGATTTATATTCATTGGAAGAGAAATAGGTATGTTGAACCCTTAAAAAATTGAACAAAACTAAGATATTCTCAACTATTCATTGTTATACACTTTTCATTTGATTTTTACATTCTTATTTGATTTGTTATGTTTGACATTTTGCTGCAAAATCTAACTTAAGCATCAAAGCTTTTTAAGTTTGTTTTGCAAGTATAAGAATTTAAAGATTGAGGAATAAGTTTACTCAGTTTATCTATATATAAAAACTAGTTTGTACACGTTACATCGAATTCAACTTTGATTTACTTCTTTTTGGTATACACAAATCGATTACAAAATTGATGTACAGTTCAAAAATTTGTTAGTCTAATTGATTTCTACACCGATGTAGCAAAATTTTCAATGTTTTTGTATAACCATTACAAGTGCATCAATTGATTACATAATCAATGTGGACACAAAAATACTCATAAATTGAAGGGGAGCAATGATTTTTTAATTTTTTCCTACTTCACATGTTTTCTTATTTTTGATGTCTCAAAAGGGAGAGAAAAAGCATATAGCTTTATTTCCAATGATTTCTTCCCTCAAATTTCTTTTACTTTAAACATCATATAAAATTGTTTATCAACATTAAAAAGGGGGAGATTGTTAGTAGATTACTCTAAGCTACTTATTTTCCTTGCTTTAATGATGAAAACTAATTTTATCTAACAATATGTTTTAATGTTTTTGATTTGTCTTGTAGGTTCAAAGATATTTGATTCAAGATTCAAAAGATCCAGGATTAGTTATTAGGACTTACTTTATTTTATTAGGATCTTTTGTAAATAAACTCAAATGATATTTGATCCAAATACTTTTTAACTAAACAATGAGGTAGAAATATCATTCGAAGGAAAACAAGATTTTATAAAATAGCTTTTTATATCATGAATTGATGTGTGCATCGATATATTGAAGAACTTCTGAAAAGTTCATATAGCAATTAAAGTCACAATCGATGCATGAAGTACAAATTGGTTTATTGAAGGTTAGGAAAAATGGCCACTTTGGTGCAGTAATCGATGCAAAGCCTGTGAATAGTAGTCTATACTTCAATTACCACATTGACAAGTTAATAATAACATACTATAATCGATGCAGTAATTAAAAATTAGTTATTCTATTATAGATGATTACAACAGTTATTCAAGCTTAACAGTCTTTCCTATATAAATGATCCTTCATAGTTTTTCTTCACAATTCAGTGTGAAAACATCTGATTAAGAGCTAAACACAATTTTCTCTCTACCTCTTCAAAGTTCTAAAATTTATTCAAAAAGTTTTGGTTCAAATATTAGCAAAGTTTATATTAAATATTTTGAGATTTTCAACTCAAATATTGGTATCAACCTTTCTTACTCAATTGCTTTTATTTTGAGATTTCTAGGAGTTAGAAGTTTGTATAGGTTTAAAAGGGCCTATTCCAATTCTTCTAGGTTAGTAAGAAGCCTATCAAATTCTTGTGTGTTGTTGTAAAAAATGGCATTTCAGGAGTCTGATAATCCTGATAGTTTTTATTTTCAATTTAAAAGGTCTTTCAATTCAGAAAGATCAAGTGAAGTAGACTTGAATTGCGATTTCAATTCAAGTTGAACTACTTTAAAAACTTCTATATTCAATTTTCTCTCCTCACTTACATCTTAATTACTCTTGTTGTCAATTTTTAATCTTTACTGCCTTCACAATTACTGGTTATCAATTTTTCGCATATATCATAAAAAAAACATTAAAATTGATAGAGGTGTATACATATTCCCTAATGGGAAAAGGGTAAGATCCATTTCTATTCCACAATTTAATTCTTTTCAGGGACCATCACCATCAATACACATGTGCTAAGTCCCATCTTTCTTTATGATCAACAAAGTTAGAACTGCACATTTCATCAAAAACTCACTAACTCGATGCCATAATTCATCATTATCTTATAGGCTCATAAGATAGGTAGGCTTATTAGGAATGGCCACTCTAGGAACAAAATCAACGACATGTTGGATGTCTCACATATATGGCAGTCCTTGTGGTATCTCTTTAAGAACAATATAAAAAAATTCACCCAATAAGGGTTTAACTTCTTCTAGAAGTAGCAAGGACACCCCATTTTCCTTACAAATAAGCAACAAGCAAGCTAGACTTGTTCCCTAGCATGCCTTGGGGAAACCAAACTTGATAATTGGTGAGGATGTCTCTCCTTTTTTCTTTCGATGTTCATCTGGCTTCAATAAAGTAAGCTTGATTTTCAATCTATCCTTGGTGAAGGAATATGTGTCCTTATAACCATTATGGAAAGCTCAACAATCAAACAACCAATGCCATCTAAGTAACAAATGGCAAGCATTGATCAGAATAATATCACAACAATCTTTATCATGGTACTTTCTTCTAATAAAAAATGGACTATACAATGTTTAGAGACCTTGACTTCATTACTCTTTCTCAATCATTAAAGCTTGTAAGGAAGTGGGTGTGTATCTATTGGAAGATTCAATTTCTCTGCTATGTAATTAGCAACAATTTTCTCACAGCTATCTCCATCAATTATGATGTTACACACATTTGCCTTTGCATTACATTGTGTATGGAAGATATTATGACGAAGCCAACTAAAATCTTACACAGTAGAGAGTGGGGATAAAGCTAGTTGTTCATTGAGGGGTGGCCACCTGCCAAGGTACAATGTTTTCTCACATGACTATATATGAGTTGAGTAATTTGCCCACCCTAAATTGTTATATTAGTCCCTTAATCAAGATTTCACATTAAAATATTTCTCTTAAGTTGGAAAAATATCATATTAATAGTATTCTATGACATAATATATCTCATATATAAATATTGTAAGTCCCAATAATAGTATTTTAATGCTTGACTAAAATTGTAACAAAACATATTGATATTGTACACTTATTCTTTCTAAAATATATCATCGTAGACTTATATAAATAATATTTTACACTTGCATTTTGCCCCCATGCCATTTTTTTTTTTTGGCTCTGTCCCTGGTAAAGAGGTGTTTATGCTTTAAGAAACCACAAGAAACTCTTCTTCATCTGCATAAACTTCCTTGAGATCATCTTGATTTAAAACTTGTTCTTTGATTTCATCTTTGCTCAATACTTCATCATTTTCTTCTTCAATAAAAGATACAATCCTCCCATTTGGACAATCATAGGCTTTATGCCCAAAGCATTGGCATTTAAAGCATTTCTTGGGCCTTGAATTATAGGTACTGTCATTGTTATCCTTAGGAGTGGCTCCATTAGAATCTACCTTAGAAATGAAAGAAGTTATTGGATTTGTTGTACCTCTATTGGGGATAGCTTCCTTTTGTCTAGTTGAGATTGTTGACCATTTTATAGATTACTATTTCATGACTTCCAAGGCTAGCCAAATGTTGTCATTCACAGTCCATTACTATTGAAGTTACAACATTAGCAATTCCTATGTTAAATCCCCCAAGATAGCGAGCAATACTTTGCTTCTTGGGGTTCTTGTAGATCATGCCTCATAGAAATTTACTTAAATTCAATTGTATATTCTTCCACAGACATAGTTCCTTGCCTCAAATTTTGCAACATAATAAACATATCTTGATAGTAATGCTTATGGAGGAACTTACATTTCAACTCTTGCCACATTTTGTCCTAAGACTTGATTTTGCTATGGCTTTCCCTTTCTCTTTGCCTTTTGGGAAATTCCCACCAAATAGAAGTATGCTTTTTCAATTTATAGCAATAATCTTTACATGCTTGTTATTGGGCACATCTTTAAGTTTAAAGACTGTCTGAATAGTATGTAACCAATCAATGAAATCATCAAGTTGAAATGTTCATTCAAAGTCAAGAATGTCAACCTTGATCCCCATGCCTCCAAAGTTACTTGTGGAAATTCTTCTATGTCAACAAGGCTCTTTTACTTCAAATTGAGAGCTTCGATAGAATGGATTTTCATTATCTTCTTCACTACTCAAGTTGGTGTCATTAGATCTATCATTTCATTGTCATCCATATGTTTATACCAAGCCAACCTTTCTTGTAATTATTGAATTTGGTGATGTAATTCATCCAAATCCATATCCTAAGTAACTCGTTAGTGATAATCTTGACATCTAGATGACATTTTTCTTCTTCTCTTTTTTTTTTTTTGGTGTTGATGAAGTAATGATGTGGAATTGACTAGGCAATGATACAACACTAACTAGATGATGATGTGACAATAACTAGTGATGACATGGTGATGACATGACAATGACTAGGTAATGACATAGTGATGACTGAGTGATAATGTGGCAATATCTAGATGATGACCTTGTGATAATGATGCGGTAGTTATGGTAGAAAACTACCCTTTCTTGTTTCTTCTTCTTTTTCCCTTTTCTTCTCCCTTTTTTCTCCTCTTTTTTCTTTCTTTTATATGATTAATAATAGACAACAATAAAATTTTAATTAGACAATAAAACTATTCTGTTGAACTATTCTCTCTATTTTTTCTAGGAAGAAAAGAATAATAACTATTAATAATGGACTTAAATGACAAAATTATAACTAGGTGAATAATAAAGAGGTGAAGCGTAAGGAATACCTAAAAGAAGAAGACATATGAAATCAAGCTCTGATGCCAAATTATTGTTGGGAATGAATATAGACATCAAAAAAATAATACTAATACTAATTTTGGTGAGGTTAAAATCCCCATTATGGCTAAAATTAAACTACATGTCAATCTTGGCGAGGTTAAACCCCCCCCCCCCCACTATAGCTAAGTTGACCAAATTGACCACCTTGAGAGGTCACCTCAAGGATGCAAATAACTCACACTCTTATCCACAAGAATAAGATTCATAAAGCAAAAGCTTAATAAAAGAGATGCATTGATTCAAATAGTATCTCTTACAAAGGGTGAAAGGCCTCTATATAGCCTTATAATTTAGGAGAATGTTAACACTTTTCCAATGTGGGGCTTAGGAAAAGTAACATCCTAAAGAGGAAACACTACTAAACATACCTAGACAAATAAGAAGCTATTCCTTCATGCTTCTCCATGTTACTTTATCACCCATTTTCTCTCTCCTATATCCCATCTTTCCTCTCTCCTTCCATTCTTATAAATGTTGATATTCAATAATTCTATCAAAAATTGTGTTCCAAAAGTATTTGGACTATTAAGAGAGTTAGTAGATATGGTTAATAACTTCGGCTAATGTCAATTTGAATTGATTTTATGAAGAAATGAAGAAGATGAAAAAATAAGAATTTGAGTTTTTTTATGTTGTTTACAATACAAAATATACTTAACTTTTTATTTTTATTAGTAAAGATTTGGTTACTCCTATTATGAAAATATTCTAATAACAAAATAATTATTATGTGGTTTAACTTTAATGACGAAATTTATTTATATAACAACATTTGTCAATAAAAAAAATAATTTTTCTTTGTGTATTAAACAAAAGAATGTAGTTTCTTTGTGTATATAACAACATTGTCAAAAATATTGCCCATAAAATTTTATTTTTGGACGAAACAAATTGACCCTTAGTGTACATTATTTCTTGCATTAACATCAGTCAATTCAACATAAATACAGGAATATCATTATAATTAATTATTTAAATGATATATTTGTTAGAGTTGGACTTAAATTCTATTAGGTGAGACTTTTATTGTTTCTTATTATTATCTTTTTATTGAAGTTAGGTTTCATTTTAGATAAGATTGTAATTTATTGTCAGACAAATATTATGGATTATAAATATTTATATTTGATAAGAGTTTGATTTAAGAAAGAGATTTAATTTGAGTACTTATAAAATTATGTGGGAACCTCATAAATTATAATCTTGATGACATAATAAATCTCTTATCATCTTGATTTTTCCCATAGAATTTGGGATTTTCACATTAAAATATTAATGTGTTTTTATTGTGTTTCTTTATATTTTAATTGCATAATACTTGTTTGTTTTATCAAGGGATATTTTTCCCACCACATGAGGAAGCTGATGTTATGTGTGTGTATTATATTCTAATAATAATTATTCAAATAATAAAAAGTAAGGTAAATCAAGCTTATTTAATAATTAACTAAAGACTTTTCACTGACATACTAAGTAATTACTTGAACACTATTTTTATTTACTCTTATTATATAATTGTAGAACCTAATTGAGAAAGATTCTACTTATTTCATTTATTTTACATGTTTAAATTTTATAGAATATGTAATAAGTGGGATTAAATGATAAAAATGAGTGCAAATATTATTATCGTCAATAATATAAATATTTTATTTGTAAATAATTTTTTAATCATGATTTTTTGGTTTTTGTAATAATGATCATACACATATTTTTCTGTTAAATTGTTTGTTATTTTACCCTTAGTAAAATTCAATCCACATAATTAGTTATTTTATTCATGGCTGTATAATTAGTCATTTTATTCATGGTTGTTCTGACATTATGAAAACATTCAGATAAGTGAAAACAAGTCTATAAAACTAAGTGCATGTATTATTTTTATAAATTTTTTATATATAATGGTGCATAAACTTAGCAGAAGTAGAAAAAAAAAGGGGATAAGATAATATTTGTTGACACCAAAATCTGGTCAACTAATTAAGTTCAATGTTATCCTTGACTGCAAGCTAAATATGACAAAAAATGGTAAAAGAAAGTAGTAAAGAAGGAGAAGAAACAACAATACTAGGAGTTTATCATGGTTCAGTTAAAGCCAGTTTGGCCCTTATGTCCACGTTGATCTTTTATTATTCTCAGAGGAGTTTGGTTTTACAGAATATGAATACAGCAATGGACTTTTCTCTCAGTGTACAGTGCCCATTCTCTACTCCAGCAGAGTTTCTGCATGTATCTATGTTATCTTATGTATATGGTGATCTCCTCCCTCTATTTATAGAAAGGGGGAGGGTTACAAGTATAATTTCATAAGCAGCAAAATGATTACTTCCATCGTTCCTGACATTTAATGCTTGGCACTAAATAATTAATGCTAGGCAAATTATTGTTAGATTTTCGGGGAGCTGATGTGTAAGTTTAGAGGCTAAGCTGTCAGTAGAAAATGTGTGCCCTGGGTTGCTGACTAGATTCCGTACAGGTAGCCATTTTCAGTGGGTGAGTTGGGAGTTGAACGAGCTTATGGCTCTTGTTGGTCTCATCATCTGTGCTTGGTCGATCCTCTGAAGGTTGGGGCTTCTCGCTAAAGGGTTGGAAGTCTCTTCAGCGAGATGCGCTCTTGCATTCACAGAGCTACAAGATGTCTCCAGTTCGTACCCGACAATCCAGGGTCCTCGCTTAGTGACCCCAAATTCCAACTCGAGCCTCCTATTGAACCTTGACTGGCCCAAAACATGCTTCTGAAAAATCCATATAACAATCTCTTTTGCATAATAGTAGAAAAGAGAAAATAAGTTAAAGATTTGTTTAATATATCGATGAATTATTTGATTATTGATAGATTAAGTGTGTGAGCTACTCATAACACTTTTTAACATTTTTTATTGTGAACTTTAATCAAGTTGTTGACCGATTTTTTTTAAAATAAATTACTTTTAATTAGAGTTAAATCTTTAATATATTTATAGTATAACTGTTATAGGCAAAAATCGACCCCACTAGAAGCGGGCCAATGACACAGCAACAATCAAAATTCACCAAGTGCTTAGCAGGTGCGCAAGGTCTCAGACGGCAATTGCCTGAAGTTGAGTGGAAGATCTCGCTCACTCCCTGACCTTGTTCTCACCCTCGTAGTCCTAAGAAATGTTAGTGACCCAACGAGGACTGAGCACCCTTAAATGGTTCCACGAAGAATCATCATCAGGCAAACTCATGACAAGTCAGCACTCCATCTATTAGGCCCATGCTTAAAGGGCTACTCCATGCTCACAAGGCAAGACGCCCCAGTGAGTCCAAGATGAGGATCTCAGCTTGGGAAGACAGACGCCTCACACACCAAAGTAAGACTAGGTCACACGTATGTGACTCAACTTACACCCAACAAGGAGGGCCCACCTGCAGAACATAGTCTACAGCAGTCGAATAAGCTAGATTTTGTACAGTACTTTTTGTCTTATACTTTAAATATTTGATGTAACATATTTACTACATGTAAATTTACCGTTGTAACCCTCCTTCTTCTATAAATAAGAATACTTTGTTAGCAGAAGGGAGACGGAATTCTATAAGCCGAAATCCTATTAAAATCAATTCTTAATAGAAGTCTTCGCCGTGGACGTAGGGCCTAGTACTACCCAGATTTAGCCGTACCACGTTAAAAATAGTTTTCTCCTTTTCTTCCTCTTCCCCTTCCCCTATGGTGACATTTCAAGATACAGTATTGGGTCTGAAGAATCTCTCCTGTTGGCTGAGGATTTGGTCCTTTGTCTGAACCAAATCTCGTCGTCAACAATGATCAATACAAGTATTTTTAATAAATTATTACTGAAATTCAACTTAACTTCATTTAGGAAAGTAAGATATTTTTTTTTCTTTCACATTACTTCTTGGAGTTTATTACGTTAAGAAATAGTTAGAAAAAATTATAGGTGATTCATCTATTTTTTTTTAATTAGAGTTTCATTTTCAGATTTTTTAAAATTTTGAAAGAATTATTTGTGAGATGTGATATTCTAAAATGGTTATATGAGGTTTTGAAGGTTACTTGTCTTTTCCCCTATTGTTTATTAAGGTGGAATTGTCAATATTTGATACTTAATTTAATCAAATTCAAAAACTTTAAATTAAATTGAGAAAGTTGAAATATTTGAAAGACTTAAAACATTTACATATTTATAAAATAAATGAGTAAATATATAAATAAGACTCACCTTCCAACCTGTCTTATGCCGTGGACATAGTTCTCGAGGAATGGCGACTCTTCTCCTTTCTTGCTCCTGCATTCCTGTAATCATCTGTTCAAATCCTGAATAAAATCCTTAAAATATTATAAGTTTGTACATTAATATATTCTCATTTAAGAAAATAATATACTTTTATAATTAATTTAATCTACACACAATTACAGACCCGAAAAATTTAAAAATGGAAGCATGCATGTATACATATAACTTTTCTTTTCAATTGTAATAAAGAGTTCCTGGAGAGACTGTGATCTTCAGTTTAAGATATTATTGGATTTATTAAAAATATCTTACAAAAAACTTTAAACTCATTTTCTTATTCCAAAAGTAAACATAATATGCATTATCTCGTGTATACACTAAATCAATAACAAGATGGGAAAAAAATAAACTTTAATAAAATTATTTTAACAATTAATACTTTTTTATATAGTCAATTCAAGTATCATCGTTGATTTTTACACCCACTTCTAATATTATTTTAAATTTTAAATTTTGTCTTTTCTTTATTCCTTGGTCAGACACATATGATGCATAACTAATTAAAAAAATATTATTAAATGGAAAAGAAATAATGCATCCACATACAACAAAAAATATAAAATATTTTTCTAATTAATAAATATATAATTAAATATATTAGTATAACCAAAAAAAAACCTCACATTTGGACAAAAAAATTTCTTTTGCACTAAAAAGGACTTTGTTTTTTTCTTTTCCGTTCCTTACGGGAAGTCCTACCTGTACCATACTTATGGTGACGGCCCACGACAAAACTACAACCTCGATGATCTTCTTCTTTTTTATCTAACTTGTTGTAAGCTATGTAATTAAAACGCACCTGTACATGAAAGGAGAGAAATCTTTTTACGACAATTTAGTAACATTTCAATAAATGAGTTAAAGTCTTTAAATTTTGTTGAGAATTATTAAAAAGATCAGGTATTTTCTATGTTGCTTTTTATCTATCATTTTAAATAAATTTTTTTGCTCAATTTCATTTGTTATTTAAAAAATAAAAAATGCATTAATTATGTTTTTCTAACTTTTTCCTTTCTAATTTTATTAAGTAATCACTTAACATATTAAGTTTGAGTATTTAAAAAAAAAAAGTGACATCACCTAAAATTTCACTAACTATTGCCATCCTAGTGCTCGCCCATCACCACTAGGATGTCACTCCATAACATGTTAGGCACCCTCTCCATAGCCAACTATCATTCACCACTCCCCATTGCCCCTAGGTGCTCACTGCTCAGGCAGCCACCTTATCATACTTCCTTCATACCAACAACGCAACATATTCTAATAATCGCATAGTACTAGCACCTCTTAGGCCACTATTATTGTCAAATACACAAATAATATTGTAGCATGAGCCATGTTAGCACTCCTTTATAGCCGCCAACCATATAACCTAATTTATCCTCTTGAACCACTTTTACCCCTAACTACATGGCTATTTAAGGCCATTAAGTATGTTCCCAAAATCCTAAAACATATATTATAAGTTCTTTGCCTACACCCCTACTGACTTAAGTATCACAGTGGCTATTTAAGGCCACCAGGTATGCTCCCAAAACCCAAAGATATATATTATAATTTATTTACATGTACCTCTTGACAACTCATGTGGTAGTGAGCTTGGTGCTCCTTAAAAAGGAAGAACAAAATCATCAACCTATCTACTTTGTGAATAGAGTAATACATGGCATCAAACTTTGATTCCAAAAGATTGAGAAGTTGGTGTATGCATTGCTCATCTTATCTAATCATCTTAAGACATACTTTTAGAGCCACTAAGTGGTGCTCAAAATTGATTAGCTCTTATGCCAGATTCTTGAGAAGCCAAACCTAGCTAGATGACTAATCAACTGGTCTATTGAATTAAGCGAATATGGTATCAAGTACAAATCCAGGAAAGTGATAAAATCCCAAGCCCTAGTTGACTTCATCTCTTAAATGTCCATCCAGGTCATATCATTGAAACTACCCCCAAGCCCTTCACTTGGATGCTTTTGTTGAAGATTCATGAATCCATAAAGGAAGTGGCATGAGAATCATCCCAGAAGGACTAGATCAAAAGTCCAAAGAATAATCTCTCAAATTTGAGTCCAAAGCTACAAATAATCAATCAAAGTACGAGGCACTGATCGTCAGACTCAAGCTAGCCAAGGAAGTAGGCAAAATGAATAAAAGTGCACAACAAGTCCCAGCTAGTAATAAGGCATATAAATGGCACCTGTGAAGTCAAAGTACCTAGGTTGATCAAGTATGCTAAGAATGCTAGAAAACTCCTAGACAAGTTTGAACATAGTGAACTACTTCAAGTCGCCTGTGCCAAAAATAATCGAGCAGACACTCTCCAGACTCAACAATGGCAGGGCCTATTAACAATAGAATAATCCTTTAGGAGACACTCTCCAAGGCAAGTGTGGAAATTTATAAGGCGATGTGCATCAATAGACCTCCATGATAGATAGATCTTATATTATCATACTTAAAACATAGCCAATTCCCTCTTAGGAAGGAAAAAGCTGAAAAAATAGTTAAGTGTCATCATTGTACGTACTATCTCCATGAAGGGCAACTTTACAAAAAAGCCTTCTCCCTACTAATATTAAGATGTCTCTATGATGATGAAATGGATTATGCTCTCCAAGAAATCCATGAGGGAACTTGTGCCAACCACATCCACCCCACCCATAAGGCTATCTTGAATGGATACTTCTAGCCTACCATTGAAAAAAGGCCAAAGAGTATGCCTGTAAATGATCCTAATGTCGAATGTTCTCTAAGATAAGTGATTGCCCACCAACTAAGCTCTATCCTATTACCTCTGTATGGGCTTCCTCCATATAGGAAATTGATTTCCTCGACCATTTCTCACCCACTCTGAGCTAACTAAAGTTTTTAATTATTGTCATTGATTATTTCTCTAAATAGATTGAGCCAAAGCCCTTCACGTCTATCACCACCAATAATACTAAAAAGTTTGTGTGGAAATCTATTTTGTGCAAGTTTGTTGCATGAAACACCCTTATCTCAAACAATGGCACTTAGTTCACCAATGACACTTTTGCTAGTTTTTACCAAAATCTTCAATAGTCCAGAAGTTTGCCCCCATAGAATACTTGCAAACAAATGGCCAAGTTAAGCTAGCTAACTGCTTTATCCTGGATGGGCTAAAAAAGTGCCTAAAAATCTTCAAAAGGAAATACACTAAAGAACTCCATAGTGTTTTATGGTCACATAGGACAACTCTTCAAAATGCCACAAACTATACTCCATTTATTTTGACCTACAGTCATAAGGCTCTCATCCCTGTTAAGATTGGCAAACCTAGTACTCACCTCAAAAAATATAACGCTACACAAAATGATGAAATGAGGAGCTTGGAACTCGACTTTATAGAAAAGGGCTATGAGATAGCACATATTCAGGTATAGGCATATAAGGCAAAGATGGCTTACTTCCATAGCTTAAAGAGTGAGAAAGACAAGGTTTGCACTAAAGGCACTAGTATTAAGAAAGGTAAGTGGCCTAAGAAACAAGTGAGGAAGGCATACTACCACTTAATTGGGAAGACCCCTTCAGCTCCAAAGAGGCACTAAACAATCAAGATTATCATCTCCAGATGGTTGAGTGAAAGGACATTCCCTGTACATGGAACACAACTCACTTGAGGCATTACTTTGTTACTATTTGATGTGAGTCAAATCATGCCCCAATCCTCAATTTTAGGTTTCAAATTAAATCAAGTGTAAAGGCTCACTTATGTACACAGCTTATAAATGAAATGAAAGTACCATTATTCACCACTAAATCTCTTATGATAAGTTTTTGCCAAGGCATTTCTCTATTTTTTATCACCATTAGTGATTTGTCAAATAACTGTGCATGTCAATTCCACAAGGTCACCCTACACCCATGTTACTAAGCTCTTCAACTTAGTAGACAATTCTATAGGTTAGTCGTGTGCCCATGTTGCCTTGCTCTTCATCCTGGTATAGCAATTTCATGAGATCATCTCGTGTCTATGGTGCTAAACTCTTCAACTTAGTAGATAGCCCAAGGTATTGCCCAAGCATAAGCCACACTTAGGAACATTAAAAAAAACTAAGGCCATTAGAGATTTTAGCCACTAAGAAGCTAGAAACAAATGCCATTGGAGCCTTTCACCACTAAAAAGCTAAAAGAAAAGGATATTGGAACCTTAATATTAATAGACTTCATGATAACAAATGTACGCATATAGTAGAAACAAGTATTAAAAAAAATAAACATTCATCTAAATATCTAAAGAACAAAGGCCCTTAAGCAAGCATGCAATAAAGTTCAAGGAAATATCACAAAAATCAAAATATCATAAATGTATTACAAATAATCTACTCCTGCACTTCAAAAGTCTTCATTTGCAATAAAGGATGATCTAAAAGCAAGAACAAGGACCGATCTAGAAGTAAGAACAAGGGCATGGGTATCAGCCTAAGGATTCAATAAACTCATAATGCCAATATCTAAATCATCATTGTCACCATCTGCATTATTTGCAATGGTATTTGCATTACCAAGCTCAATAGTTTACTCAGCATTTTGATTTGGTTACCAAATCTTGGAGTTTCTACCCAATCGTCATTACCTCCATCATGGGTCTTGTCACCAATGCCATTGAGCTTCATAGTCTGGCCTTCACTATTGCCATTGTTTAGGACTTAGTTCAACTCATCATCCCCAATCTCAAAAGTAGGAATCACTAGAATGAGTATGAAGTGAGGTTTTTCCAAGTCCTTAAAAATGGGCTCCAATAGCTTAACCTCAATCATGGCCAAATAGTTGTCATATCTATTCACTTAAGAAAGTTTGATGATGGTGCTGGGATTCTCCCACCTAACCTAATAAATCATATTATTCCAAGAGCTGTGGTAGTTCCTTAGCTTATTGGTCCTCATATTCTCATTCTTGGCTTTTAGGTTATTAACATCTCCCTTCGCCACAACCAATACCTCTTTGCCTCCTCTAGTTCCCTCTTGAAGGCAAGTATGTGACCTTTAAACTAAATTTGTCACTGTTGGCCTTCATCATCACCTTATTGGTAGAAGCTACTTAGTCTTCTAGGACACCAGCCTTTTCTTTTAGCTCTTCGAGCTCTTTCTTTGTAAATAAGAGATTAAAGATAGCTTGGTCTCACTCCTTCATTGCCACATCCCTTTTTGTGTTAGTTTTATTAAGGCCCTCATATATGTCTTTTAGTAATTTTTCTTTCTCACTCATCGTATGCTCTAACCAATGATTTTCCTTATAAAGGAATTTTAACTCAATGAGGTCATGCATCAAGACAATGAACATACACTCAAACTCATCAAAGGCCTTGTAACTCTCTCCAAAACTTCCTTCACGAGACCATCAATCCTAAGCAAACATTATGGAGGATCACTTACCCATAGTGGTGAGAAAGTGGGAAGAGAGTGACCCTCCTATCTTGCCTTCATGTCAATGTTTTCCATGCTTCACCTCTACAATGAAGGAATTTGGTGTTCCTCATATGTACGTTTATGAATGTGAGAAGACTCCTGAGCCTTTCATTACCCATTTCCTGCTAACTGCTCTCATTTTAACCATCAGTTCTTCTATCTCCTTGTTGGCCATCCTACCTCTATATTTGATCATTTCTTGACGAGCCCCTACAACTCTAGGAATCTCCCCTTAAGTCCTGAGCATCTTGACACTCTCTCTCATTTTTGCCACCATGACAACTCCCTTTGTTGCCATTGACATTGCTCAAACAATGCTCACTACTAGAACTAGTGAAGTGGCAAAAATAATGGACATACCACCCAAATGATATTCCCTACCCGAAAAGCTATGAGAGAGAGATAGTGAAATGTTCATCTAGCCTAAAGAGCCATGATGAGGAGGCAAAGGATTGTTCATCACCATCCTCTTATAAACAATTGCACAAAAACACAAATCAACATTTCCAATTAAGGAAAACAAACAATGCAAAAAATGACAAAAACCTAAGAGAGCTTCCCTAAAGAAGTCACGATGGTTTTCTTGCAATAGGTAAGAATTATGGTTCTGATTTCTCCATTGGCATGCTCATTAATATCCATAAATACCATCACCTTACCATGCTCCTTTTATTTCAACAACCTACATTTCATGGGCTATTTGTTAGTCTGAAACAGGTGCCCTAGAGTCAATTTGATTAGGCTCTATTACATCCATGACTATACAGTCTGTATTGATTTAGATATTATAAAGGTAAAATATTCATCTTATATTATATATCATGTTCATTTCATAATTAAGATGAAGTCCATGGTGAGAAGTTTATTTAATCAATCCTATAAAAGGGTTATGGGATTGTGAGGGTGATTATCAATG
>JANHAO010000437.1:0-41901 GCA_026873985.1 Saraca asoca | reverse complement strand
GAGTCCTATTTTATCTTTATTTCAGGTTTAGGGTTTAGGCCCAATAAAATCAGCCCTATTCTCAAGTTTAGGGTTTAGGCCCTTAAGCTCAATAAAATCAATCCTATTCTCAGTTGGTCCAATAAAATCAGCCCTATTCTTAGGCCCATGAGGACCCAGCTTATGCTTCCTTCTTCTGTACACTTGGGCTAAGGGTGTATCACATTCCCAATGATTCGTCCATCCACATTTGTAGTTAAATGAGAATCAACTAATTATGTGAAACAAACTGACTTTATATACTCCAATCTGAGTATATAAGTCTCCTAGATGGAATTTCTACAGAGTAATTCAATAATCTGTCATACATAACCAATCTAGAAACATCCAATGCTTTGAGATGTAAATGGTGTATTTAAGTCAGTTTCATTTCACAGTAAAGTAATTAGATGTCTAGATTACTACATATGAAGTTAGGATTGCAAGTAAAGAGCTGGAAACATTGATAGGCATCCTATTATGCCAGAAGAGGAAATGAGAAAAGAGGGGGTGTGAAGAGTCACGAACGAAAACAATCATAGTTCCCACATTAAAGCAACAATAACAGAACAGCCATTCTGTAAATAATTCATATAGCATAGGTGCAGTGCACAATTAACTACAAAAATTTTAATGCTGCAAAACAAGGCAACCTACTTTTCTGCAACACTAAAAATGGGTTGGGGGAAAACAAATGAAGGATGAATTATAGTGTAATTAAACTTGTATTTGGTTTATAAAAATGCAGGTCTGATCACCAACTTGAACCATCAGAGAGAGACCCACAATCATGATATTAACAAAACAGACCATAAAAAAAAAAAAAGAAAATCTTGATTTTGCCTCTAATATGATCCACAACCAGTACATCACAATTTCAGAAGGAGAATGCCAACTTCAATAATGGAATCCATGTAAAGAAGAAAAATTTTAAAATATTTTTAAAAAAATCTCAAAGAAAAAGGAAAAAGCCATTATGACTTAGCCATAGAGGAAAAAATTATTGTCAACTTGAAAAAAGTATGCTGAAGAAGAATCAAAATCTAATAAACTATCAGGCCCTAAAGGGTTAGAAAAGCGAAACCCAGAAGAAAAATCACTTCCACCCTGAAGGAAATTCACCAACAGATAGAAAAATCGAACCCAAAAAATCATAGAATTTTAACAATCTAAAGAACATATAAAAACAGAAAATCAAGTTAGCCAATCTACGACATTTACGAAAAATAATGTAATGCTAACAACTGATATTACACTATAGTTGACAATGCATTTTAGATCCAGAATAGAACAGATAAACTCAGAAAGTGGAAACGAAGTTCACGATCATACCCCCAAGCAGGCAAGTTCATTCACAGCTTCCCACGTTTTGAAACTGCAGATTTGAAGCCAACCCAACGAAGTTTGCGATCCTACCCACAAGCATGCAAGTTCATGCTTTCAATTTAGAATTTTGAGTTTTCATCCATGGTTTTCCCTTATCCAAAGGATGGCAAGCATGGCAAAAAGAAAAACTGAAAAAAGAAGGAAGGATTAGAAGAGCAAACCAGTAGGATGCATCTCCAACCAGTTACAATGCATGCATGATGCATGCTCATTTGGGCCTCTACCAAGGCATGCATGTCTCAATTCGTATAGAGCATGAAAGTCTAACCCGAATTTAATTGTTTACACAATTGTATGATTTATATTTTTTTGACATTTGTGATATTTTGTTTTATTTATTAATTAGAACTTAAATTCCTTGAATTAAATATCAGGAAAATAAAATCCCAATCAAACATGGACCTATTATCTCACAACTACAAATTATAAATATGCAAATATTTTCTTCTGTAAATCTCAATATTTTATCATTAGGAATAAATCCTAAATAATAAAGAAATCAAAGTGATCATCACAAATATACATATCAACCCTAAAAATAATTTAAAATTGAACAAATGAATGATTTAAGAATATGTCAGCTGTCCATCTTTCACTCGGATTCCTTGAGAAACATTTGTTCAAAAAATCTTGACAATCTTTACTGAGTTGTTTCAATATAGAAAGCAATAAATAACCTGAAGTTTGATCAAGATATGGTTGAGCTGGTCAAATTGCAGCATAATTGTATGATGGGCTGATGAAGTCACTTGTGTTGGGGGATTAGCCCAACGCAAAACAATAGTTAATATATGAATTCCAAGAACGTGGAAACTAATTTTGTACAGTACCTTAAACTAGGTCCAAAATTAATGACATTGTTTGCTATCTAACCTTAGTTGAACACCTATCTCCTCTAGAGCCCTCATAACAGCAGGAACATCACCTGATAACTGAGATTAACAAGAATGCCAATTAAAATACAGCAACAAATAGCAAGGACAATACTGGAAAACTTCTGGCAAAAGCAAGTCACAATTAGAAGCATCATCATCTATGTACATCCAACTCAAATTCCCCCATCTAACAATTTTAAGCTAGAAACCAGTCTACTGATATGGTTCTTATCCCAAATCCATGGGAGCGATAACCTCTCAATCTTGTACCTCATGCAACTCTTGAAGAATTATTGATAGCACTCAAATTCATCCCAAAAAAAAAAAAAAATCATAGTCCTAAATTATCTTGCTGCAAGGCTTATATTGCATACACCTTATGCTAAATTTGATGAATGAAGATGGAACAACAGTTTCTTCAGATAAGTAGACACTTGTTCAGTTACTTTATGTGGATCAAAAAAAAGCCTTTAAACTATATCTATTCCTCTCGAGAATTAATAGGACAGGAAACAATGGGGAAAAAAAGAATCTAAAACAAGGCTAAATGGGGCTGGTCTTCTGGATATGCAACTAGGAAGTTCAAAGAAACTTCATTTCAGAAAAGCTGATAGAAGCATAAAATGGGGCTTTTGTTACATCCAACAAACCCATTTTAAATAAAAGAAAACCAACAAATATCACTTCCTAGTTATCTAAGTAAACTTCAGAAACTAGAAGACAGAAGCATAACACCAAAAACAAATTGCTCTAGCACTGACAGTACTGCAGTGAGAACGTGACCAGACTCTATTATCCTACTTTTGATGCTCCTCCATCAAGTTTCACAAATATCATAAATTTTAATTCAATTCAATCAGAGAACAAAATAAACCTATTTTAAGACTGTAGCTTGGATTTCATATGCATGGAGTTCATAAATCATATACTAAGGAGAAAACATTACTCACCACTTCGACTTAATCATAGTTTTCATGAGAACTAAGAAAAGACTAACAAGATTTTGTTCTAAAATGATTCTTCGTAAGTTGTAACATATGAAAAATACCGCCATTATGACTTAGCCGTAGATGAAAAAATTACTGCCAACTTGAAAAATGTAGGCTGAAGCAGAATCAAAATCTAATATACTATCAGGCCCTAAAGGGTCAGAAAAGCAACACCCAGAAGAAAAATCACTTCCACCTTGAAGGAAGTTCACCAACAGATAGAAAAATCAAACCCAAAAGGTCATCGAATTTTAACAATCTAAAGTCCATATACAAACAGAAAATCATGTTAGCCAATCTACCTCATTTTCATAAAATAATGCAATGCTAACAGCTGATATTACACTATAGTTGACAATGCGTTTTAGATTCAGAATAGAACAGAAAAACTCAGAAAGTGGAAACGAAGTTCGCGATCATACCCACAAACATGCAAGTTCATTCACCACTTCCCACGTTTTGAAACTACAGATTTGAAGCCGACCCAACAAAGTTCGCAAGTTCGCGATCCTACCCACAAGCATGCAAGTTCATGCTTTCAATTTAGACTTTTAAGTTTTCATTCATCGTTTTCCCTTCTCCAGCAAAAAACGGAAAAATTGTAGGATCAAAGGAACACGGGATGCATCTCCATCCAGTTACAATGCATGCGTGTTAATGCATGCTCATTTGGGCCTCTATCCAACGATTCAGTATCAGACGTGAAAGTTTTGACCCCAATTTAATTTTTTACAACAGGATGAATCCCGTGACATTTGTCATTTTTGTTTTACTTATTAATACACCAATAAAATTATATAAAGTTATATTAAGGAATTGAATATCACAAAAATAAAATCCGAATCAAATATGGAACTATTATCTAACAAATACAAATTATAAATAAATAAATATTTTATTTTTAATTTCAATAAAATAATTTTACAATCAAATAATATGTTATAGGAATAAATCCTAAATAATAAACAACTCAAAATTATCAAAATATATTTATCATCTCTAAACAGAATCTAAAATTGAACAAAATGATGATTTAAGAACATGTCAGCTGTCCATCTTTCACTTGGATTCCTTAAAAAATATTTGTTCATAAAATCTTAGCAATCTTTATTGAATGGATTTGAAATTTTTGGGACATGTTTTTCAATAATAACAGTATGCATAAAAGTTTTTAGATCTGAAATTAGATTTTAAGGAAGTAATCCAGTGACCATTTTCATGACTATACACTCAAGTGATCATATATCTAATGGTATTTCAATTAATCCTAATTCAACTAATTCTGATAATATGAAATAAGGTTTCTCTTTATATCAAAATTTTGAAAGTCTTGTGTCAATTTCTTCTTTATTGATTCTAGACAATCAAAAATTTTTACTTTTATTTTATAAATAATTTTAAATTTAATATTTTCTTGAAATAAAGAAAAAAGAAAAATATTCTTCTATTTCAGATTACAATAAATAAATCTTTGAATTATATGTATATAAATTTTTGTTTTATTTTTTCATATAAAATTATTTATTGTGATAAGATCAAGGAGATTATCGTGAGGCGCGTTTTCCAACGAAAGATTATAAGTTAATGTGCCATCTGCCACCGTGATTTGACTCCCATAGCATTCAATGATTTCGGAACAGCCACGTAAAGACTGGAGGATTGCTTCTTCTTTAAGTAACGAATCTGCCAGATAAGGATGTGAGGATTTGATGGCTATGAATTTCGTAGAACGATTTTGTGGGGATGTAGATTCAGCAAGAAAGACCGTCGCATAAGATCACTTTCCAAGCACTGCTATCTTTCGCCAATCCACGTTACTTGCAACTGCTTACCGTGTTAATGGAAATAACAAAGCCCTAATTGGATCTATTTATTTTGATATGTTAGCAAAAGGAGTAAGAGAGTTTGTATTTAGGCAGTAGTGTTACTTTGATGGGAATCCTAACAGTGACAAAATTGAGAAATCTTTTTTTTAATAATAATAATAAATGCATACTTAAAAATTAGTTATTTGAAAGTATAGCAGTTGAAGACAAGTTTTACTGCATACTTAGTAATATAATTATTTTCTTTAATTTTTGTAGTTTTATTATTGAATATTTCTCTTAATTTCTCTCATGATTTATTTGTATTTTGACATGAACTTAGCTCTTCTAAAGTATCTCTTGTATTTCAGAAAATAAAGTATCATGCCAAGTAATTAATGAAAAATGTCAAAAAAGATAACATTTAAAATTTTTCAATAATTGTTATTTATCAAATTCTTATCTATTATTTTTTTATATATAAATGATTATGATATTACACTTTATCCTCTAAAATATAAGACATCTCTTAATAAATCAAATTATTCTAGAGTTTCTCTTTATTTACTTTCTAATAGCAAATATTAAATTATATCTGATTGATCTAAATATTATTGCTATCCCTAACGTAAATAACAATGTTCTAATTATATCTATTTATTTTGATATGTTAGTACAAGTAGTAAGAGAATTTGTGTTATTTTGATGAAAATTAATTGAATGATAAATATATATATATATATATATACACACGCATACAACTGAGAAGTCTATTTGACTAATAATGATGATAATAATGATAATAATAATTAATAAATTTACAAATATTAAAGCATATGAGTTCAAAAGATCAATCAATACCACCTATGACTAAAACTTAGTAAAGGTCCTATATGTGGCCCTTCATACCTACATATGTGAATGTTAAAAATGAAAAGAATAGAAATAACATCAATAGAACTGCCTAAAATACTTAATTTTCAACTTTTTGAGTTGAAGCTTACATGGCAATATCCTATTGTAGCAATTACAAATAAATACCTCTTCTGATTGGTCTATCTCAACATTGCAAGTTCACTGTATCAACAAATTAACAATTTGACAAATATATTAACAATCACTATATTAATGTTGTAGGTTCACAAATTAACAATTTGAAAATGGATCAACAAGAACTGCCTTAAATACTTAATATTCAACTTTTTGAATTGAAGCTTCCATAGCAATACCCTATTCTAGCAATTTATAGATAAATAACTCTTTGACTGTTCTATATCAAAATTGTAGGTTCACTGTATCAACATTATAACAATTTGACGATGGATCAAAAGCAAGGAACTATAAAGATTCGTAAAAACATATCAAACATAATGGAAATTTTATTCATGTTCTTTAAGCTACAAAAAGAATTGAAGAACCAAAAAGAAAGCATATAAGGAAAAACTAAGCCATTTATTAAGATAGTAGAGATTTTAGTGGCCAATCAAGACAGACACTCAGTTTCAATAATTGTGTATAAATGACAAAGGTTTCAAATCAGAGGTAATTAAGGAATTCAATTTTATATGATAGTGAGGTCTTTTTTAAGTTCACAATTTATAGGCAGTCCAATAAAAATGCGAATAGACTGATCACTCCTTTTGAATTCAATCATACGTGTAATACTAAGTAAGGACTCCTTGTCACTCTTAAAAATGATTTGAAATGAAAACACATTGAAATCTAAAGCAAATGACTAAACAGTGAGATGTTGAACAAAGTTGCAAAAATGACATGTTCTAAGTGTTCATCTCATTTCATGTTTAATTTCCCAATCCAAGTTCAAAACCATGTGGAACTGGCTTTAGCATGCAGTTTAGCCCATGATGGTCGACCTACAATGTCTAGTCAATTGACTTGAATATAGAAACTTGACTAAGAGAGCTAAGCGAAGTAACCATTTAAGCAACATATAACAAAAGGCGTGACTCAAATATGTACAAATAATGTGTCACCAGCAATCGCCTAGAGGGAATCTAGTTGATGTCACCAATATGTTATAGACATGTGGTAGTACCCCAATTGTCCAAAAGTAAGCTAATTGGCTCATTTGATACCTATATGCCTTTTTTTCATATCATTTTGTTCACATTACTAAAACTTTACTAAAAATACTTACTTGCGTCAGAGCGTGTTTGGTAGACCACTTTCATCATGTGTGACTAATCCTATTGTGCTTGCAAGTCGTGTTTTTGGCTTCATCTTTCTCCGTCAATTAGCCTCACTACTTGAAAAGTTTCATTTGACACATTTATAGCTTTCCCAACCATCGTTATGTCTGGTCACTCTCATTCACAGTCTTCCTATGCTCCATCTCCAAATGGGTACCATCATCATGATAGAGCTAGAGACAATCATCATAGAGACTAGATGGCAGAGGGGGCCCGTTTAATTATTGCCAGCTCAAGCGCAATGCATTGGTGAAGTAGGTTTGCCAGTTGCATGAGGAGTTGGATGCCCTCCGACGTACCCGAGCACAGTCTACTCTACCTTCCCTATCTCCTAGCCCTATTTTTAGGGAGGCTAACACAGTCACCTCATTATTTTCATTAATAACCCAAACCCTTCCTATTTCAAAGCCTCAATAGCTTCAATTACCTCTGGCACCTCCTTTGTAGTGTAGCCTTCTATTCCTTTGGTTTCTCTGTCAAATGGCACTACCATCTGTCTATCCACCATCCCTTGCCTCTACCTCCCACAAATCTCTCAAGTCCAAATCTCAATTGGGCCACTTGTGCCCAATTTTTCAATTGCTCTACCACATATAGCTGATGTTTGCTATCATATTACCTCATAACCATGAACCTTATGGCCCATTGAACCCAGCTATAGACCTTACCTAAACCTTTAGGCAATTGTCCTCCTACTAGGAGGAGAACCAACCATTCTCAACAACTATGATGGTTGCTCTACTGTCTGCCCACTTCAAATCACTAACTAATATAAACCCGTATGATGGCTCAACTAACCTACAAGAACACTTAAAAGTGTTTTGGGCATCGGTGTTACTTTTAGGAGCTTTTGACACTATCATATGTTGAGCCTTCTCTACCACCCTTAAAAAAGTTGGCTTGCAATGGCTTACCACCTTACCTTAACAATCGATTGACAATTTCCTTTAACTTGTTGAGGTATTTTCTACACATTGTGTTACTAGCAGAGCCCCTAGGAAAACTTTAGCTAGTTTGGTTAATTTTCAGCAATGGCAGTGTAAGACCTTTAAGAAGTACCTAGCCCACTTCAATGCTTTGGCATTAGATATCTGAAACCTTAAAGAAGGAGTGGTCATTCATCAAATTAGCATAGGCTTTTGCTCTGGACACTTTTCCCTCTACTTGGCCAAAACCCTTAATGTCTCATTCTCAAAGCTCTTAGCCAGATCTATAAATTATATTAATGTTGAAGAAGTCAAGATCGCTCAGCAACAGATGGAGCGTGCGTAATATGATAATGCGCCTCCTAGAGAAAGACCTTTTGAAAGGAAAAGAAGGCCTCCTCGGGGATGGTTTAATATATATGAATGTTCAATGCATCAATAAACTGTATAGTGCAAGATGTCAAAATGACTAAACTGATGAAGTTCCCTTCACAGAAGCAACAAAAATTCCCATAATAAATAAATCCAAGTTTTGAAAGTTCCACAGGACTACAGACATAACACAAATGAGTGTGTTTTGAAAGATGAGATTTAATCACTTATAAGGCAAGGGCATCTTTTAAAATATAAGAAGTTTCATGTAAGTAAGGGGAATCAAGAGCACAAAAAAAGGGGCCATCCCCCCGACCTAGTTGATCGAAGGGTAAACAAGTTACTGGAGGATTTGTTGGGGGAGAAGTTTCCAGAGACGCAGGGAAAAGGCATCATAGAGAGGTAATGGCAATAGAAGGGAAAAGAAGGAAGGAGTAATATGTTCCAATTTGTTTCACAAAGAAGGATTTCAGGGACATTGACAAGGACCATGACAACCCAATGATCATTTCGACCCTATTACACAACTTTATCATCAAGAGGATCCTCGCTGATTAGGGAAGTTTTGCTAACATTTTATATTTACTAACTGTTAATACCTTGAATATTCCTCGTAGCATATGTAAGCTTTACACAAGTATTTTGATTGGCTTCATATGAGGGTAGGTGCAGGTGGAAGGAACAATAACTTCAAGGCTGACCCTGGAAACTCGGCCATTGACAAAGAGTATAGATGTCAATTTTCTTGTAGTAGCAACCTCTAATAGCACGTATAATGCTATTCTGGGTTAGCCATCTTTGAATCAAAGCATGAGCCATTGTTTACACTCCCTATTTGTTGATGAAGCTCCCAACAGAAGGAGGAATTGAGGAAATATGAGCTAACCAATAGGTTGCTTAGATGTGTTATATGGCAAGTTTGGCCAAAACCCAAGGAAACACTGATAAGGCACAATTAGCACTCGTGGATGAGAAAAATGACGAATATTAGATGGTGGATTTAACACTTCTTGACATTCACAAGATAATCCTCACCTATCGAAGTCAAGCAGAGGTGTGGATTTTTTAGGATCATAAGGAAAGAGTAGTCAAGATTGGGCCAAACTTAGGAGAAATAGATCAAGATTGGTTAATCAAGCTCCTACAAAATTATATTGAGGTGTTCACTTGGACACCCACAAACATACTGGGAATTGAACCAAAGGTGGCTTGTCATGAGTTGTAAATTAACCTAAGTATAGAACTGGTGTACTAGTAGAAGAGGAATCAATGTCCATAGTAGCAAAAGGTAATAAGAGAGGAAGTGGACAAACTGCTAAATGTAGGGTTTATCGGGGAATTGACTCAAAGGTAGCTTGTCATAAGTTATCAATTGACCCAAGTATAAAACTAGTGCAATAGAAACAGAGGAATCAAGGCCCATAGTGGCAGAAGATAATAAGAAAGAAAGTGGACAAGCTACTAAATGTGGGGTTTATTAAGGACATCCCATATACCACTTGGTTGGTAAATGTAGTCCTTATGAAAAAAGCTATAAGAGGGTAGAGGATGTGTGTGGACTTCACTGACCTTAACAAGGCATGCCCCAAAGACTCTTACCCACTTTCAAACATTGATTAGTTGGTCGACAGTGTGACACACTTTGAAATCCTCAGCTTTAGAGACACATTTTTAGGATACAATCAGTTGAAAATGAACCCTGATGATAAGAGTAAGACTATGTTTATAACTAATCAAGGGTACAGGGTCATGTCATTTGGCTTAAAAAATGTAAGGATAACTTATTAAAGAATGATGAATAAGGTTTTCACAAAGCAGATAGGCAAGAACATGAAAGTATATATAGAAGATATGATAATTAAGTTAAGAGTTTTGAACACTAGTAAGAACTAGAAGAAATATTCAAAACTTTGCAGAAGTTTTAAATGAGGTTGAATCTAAAAAAAATGTGTTTGGAGTAAAGCAAAGAAGTTTTTGGTTTCTTGATCACCAAATAGGATATAAAAGCCAATCTATCTAAATGCTAGGCCATAATTGATATACGGGGCCCAACAAATATAAAAGAAGTGTAGATGTTCAATAGAAAAGTTGTAGCCCTCATGAGTTTTATGTCCAAGTCAGCTAATAAATATGCCCCTTTCTTTAAGTTACTTAAAAATGTTAAAAATTTTAAATGGAATAATGATTGTGAACAAGCTTTCTAAGAGCTAAAAATGTATCTGGCCGTGACACCTATACTTACTTGGCCAGAGCCAGAAGAAACACTGTACATATACTTAGTGGCTACCGCAGAAGCAATAAGTTTAATGCTCATCCAAGAGGCCAAAAGGAAACAAAAACCAGTGTACTTCACAAGCTATACATTGCATGACACTAAAGTAAGATACCAGGAGATAGAAAAGTTATCCTTTGCCTTACCAATGGCATCCAAGAAATGAAAGCTTTATTTTTAGAGTCATCAGATCATCATTTGAATAGATGCTCCAATTTGGCTAGTCTTCCAAAAGCATGACCTAACAAAATGATTGGTAGCTTGGGTAGTGAACTTGTTAGAGTATAGGCTTAGTTACGAAGTAAGGAAGGCAATAAATTCTCAAGCACCAGTGGACTTTGTGGTTGAATTGGCAAAAATAAAAGAGCCTGGATTGGAAAGCCTAGTATGGATGTTGTACATGGATGGTTTGTCGAACAGTAAAGGCAGCAGGGCATGGGTGATTTTAAAAGGACCTACGAATTTAGTCTTTGAGTTATTGTTGAAGTTTAACTTTAAGGAAACAAACAATCAAGTGGAGTATGAGGCACTGATAGCTAGGTTGAAGTTGACAAAAGAAATAGGTGTAAAATCTTTAAAAGTTAAGAATGATTCTCAGCTGGTCATTACCCAAGTCAGGGGAAATTATTAAGTGAAAAAGCCAACACTAGTAAGATATGTTGGCATAACGAAGAACTTGTTGAAAGGGCTCAATTTTAGGCTAGCAAGAATTCCAAAGGAAGAGAACAAATGAGCAAACACGTTAGGTAAACTGGCCAGTGCTAAGATAGCACTTAACAACAGAATTGTAATCCTGGAGACATTGCAAGCTCCTTGCACAGATAAGGTAATGTGTATAGAGTAGGAAGAGTTTTGATTAACTCCAATAATGACGTTCTTAGTGAAAGGAAGGCTACCATAAACAAAAAGGAAGCCAAGAAGATTAAGTAAAGATCAGTAAACTTTTTTGTGGAAAGGGCAATTATACAAGAAGCCAGCTATATCCTAAGGGAAATCCATAAAGGTATTTATAGATCCCATATAGAATGAGCGACAATTGCACTGAAGACTATTCAGTTGGGATACTTCTGACCCAAGATGAAGCAAGAGGCCCTGTGCTTGTGATAAGCTATGAAAAATGCCATAAATTCATGAAAGTTCAAAGACAATCGACAATCGAAGATATATCCATCTTTTCTCTATAGCCATTTGACCAATGGAGTATTGATCTACTAGTACCTTTCCCAGTAGCTCCTAATCAATTAAAATATGTGGTGGCAGTGGTTAATTACTTTACCAAATGGATAAAGGCAGAATCTCTCATAACCATAACCTTAAATAACATACAGTAATTTGTTTGGAAAAATGTGATTTGTAGGTAGAGTTTATAAAAGTATAAGCTTTGATTTAAGAAACTTGCTAACGATTATTTTCAAGTATGGCTTTCCTGCAATAATCATATCTGATAATAGAAAGCAATTTGCTAGTAGTGACTTCCAAAATTTCTACATAAGGTTAAGGATAAAGCAAAAATTTGCATATGTCAAGCATCCCTAATCAAATGGGCAGGCAGAGATGGCCAATAAGATCATCCTGGAAAGTTAACACAAAAGATTGGAAGAGGCAAAAGAAAGATGGACCGAAGAGTTACCAAGTTTTCTGTGGTCTTGTAGAACTATTGTGCATTCTATCATTGGTGAAACATCTTACATGCTCACATATGAGGGTGAGACCATACTCCTAATAGAGCTTAGACAATGCTCCAAACAAAAAGAACAATATGAACAACAAAGAAATAAAGAACAGAGAAAGGAAAAGCTAGACATATTGATCGAGACGAGGGAAATGGCTTAGCTTCAAAACGAGTGCCACACAGCAAAGATCACCAGGATCACAAACAAAATAGTGAAGAATAAAGCATTCATAAAGTATTGCAAAGAGTAGATGGACCATAAAAGGTGTAAATTGAGGGCAAGTTGGCAGTTGTATGGGAAAGAATTTTTAGGGTGTAAGAAAGTCTCCTTAATGGTGCTTATTGCCTAGAAACTATCCAAGGGAAGCCCTTTCCTCTAACGTGGAATACAAAACACTTAAAGGAATACCATATACAGATTTAGTTGCCAAGAGTGATAAATCATATATCTAAGATAATGGAATGAAAGTGAAAAATTACATCATATATGTCTCAAAAGCCCAAACAAATCCCTTGGCACAAATAAAAAATCTAAATAGTTCTTTCGATATGAATTAAATCCTAAGTAGATCCCTTGGCACAAATAAAAAGCCTAAGCAGCAAGCAGATCCTTCAACACAAATAAAAATCTAAGCAGCTCCCTTGGTATAAATTAAAGCTTTAGTCGATCCTTTAGCACAAATAAAAAATTTGAGTAGTTCCCTTGCTAAAAATCAAAGCCTGAGTAGATCCCTTAGCACAAGTAAAAAAATCCAAGTAGTTCCCTCGATATAAATCAAAGTTTGAGCAAATCTCTCAGCATAAGTAAAAAAAAAATTGAGCAACTCCCTAGGAATAAATAGAAGGCTAAGTAGACCCTTCAACAATAATAAAAGGTGAGCAAATATCTCAATATTAATAAATATCCTCAAAACATGGTGTTCAAGCATGTGCAAAAATAATTAAAAAAAGCTAGACAATCGACGAGAACAACAAAAGAAAACCACTTGAAAAACTCGTTGGAGGCACAAACAACTTCCTCAATGCTGGTAAGATATGTAAAGTTAAGAGCCTAATAGATACCTTAATGGTTGAAAGGCTAATAAGAAAAGAAAAGTAAAGAGATAGACATAAAAGCCCTTTGGAGACATGGAAGTTTAGCAAAATAGAATAATAAAGCTCATTAGAGGCTCATTCGAATGAGAAACTTAAAAAAATAGCCAGTTGAAGACACCCATATAAATATGAGTATTATGCAAAGGAAAGTTAAAGAAGTAACGTATGAATGAAGATAAATTTATTAATAAGGACCACTTGGCGTATTTTATACAAAAAAAGGAGAAAAAACAAAAGAAAAGAGCATGGTTGAGATACAGCCATATCAGTGGCACACCATTAAGCTTAGTCTTTTAGTAATTCCTCCAAAATCTCCTCTAAAGTCTTATCCTCGTTGAGCTGAGATAGGTCGAGTGTCACATTAGGATTAAAGTGTTGAATTTGATGGATAGCTTCTGAGAACTCAAAATGAAGCATAGGACAACTAAGAGTTTTAGCATCCTTCACGGCATTCTCAAACTCTTGGCTGAAAACCACTTTACTATCTTTCAAGGCTTCTTATACAGCATCCTCGAGTTTTTTCCATTTGGATTCCAACTCTTTCCCTAGGTCCTCATTTTTTTGAGAAAGGGCATTTTGCTCCTTCACAGGGGTAGCAATACGGTCAGTAAGATTGGATATATTCTTATCTTGATCAACTACCTCCTTGGATTTGGCTTTAACACTCTTCTTCAACTCCTCCAAGGCGCTTGTGTCCAATTTTGTTAATTCTTTTTTGCTCCTCACAAAAGAAGGCACAATAGCCATGATAACAGCAGTTAAGCTAGCGAGCTAGGTCGTTGATGACTTCAAAAGCCGTAAGGGACCATGGTTTAGTACAAACTCCTTAGTGCAATCTTGATAGGCTGGGAGAAGCAACTAGCTGTGTAAAAAAGTATCGTAATCATTATATTTGTACCATAGGCTATATATGGTATCAAAGGCCAGGTTACTCCCTTTGAGGACCTTGACCGGTTCTAGCTCATACCAAGCTCCCACCTTAATCTTTTTAGCTACGAGAAAAGGAGTGTCAGAAGAGCTGCCCTCTTTGCCTTTGTTGGACTTTTCAAAGGAAGCCTTGTGCTTTCTCAAGGATAGCATTTTAGTGCAGCCAGCAATGTTCACAAGACAATTGATAGCTAGAAAGTGGTTAGTAATATCTAATAAAGGCATCGATTGGTGGCACAATGGACTTCTCCTTAGCTAAGGTTCAACCGTGAATCTTAGCCACGTGTCTTGGATCCATCTTTGAATAATGTATCTCTATCGCTCACTGTTCAACTAGAAATTTGAAAGTAAGAAAACAAGCATAAAGTAATAAGGTGGAAACAATAGGCACAACTAAGTTACAATGTAAACCATATATAAAAAAATGGATTAAGCATCAAATGGCCTCAATGCTAGAAGCTGAATGATAAGGTCCCAATTGTCATTTGATAAGTCTTAGAAGAGGCAGCCCTAAGGCTGCTTTGTGGGCTTGTTCCACTTAGACGGGTAGAGTGGCTCCCCATCATGGAGAAAAATGGATGAAATCCCTCAGTCGATCAAACTTTGAAGAATGAATGTTTCCACGAATGAGCATTAGTAAGCATATTTTCTATAATGACCCAATTAGGGCATTAAAGGAAATGCACCCAACCCTCAGTTTTTTGTTGTTAATAGGTGAATAGAAAGAAGAAGGACCCCACGATTGGGGTAAGGTGAATCTGGAGGCTCAAGACTTTAGAGCAAAGAAGAAAGGCCCAAAAGTTTCAAGTTAACTAGAAAGGGCAGATGTTCATTGTCTAGAGGACAATTCTTTGGAACATAAAAAAAAGGAGGGTAAACATGAAGATGATTAATCATGTCCTTATAAAACATAAAGAAGGATAAGGTATCATAGCTGTAGGCCTGCTCATCCTCCTGAGTGGGCTCAAAGACAATCCCCTTGATGAATTAACTGTGGATACAAACTTTCTCCAATCCTTGAATTACATCTAGATCTCACCACTTAGTGGAAGCAGTAATTGACTTCACGTCTAGGTGAGCATCTTATAGGCTATCTAGATGGCATTAATAAAATGGACTAATTCATTCCCCTGCTTGTCGCTTGATCAGTTAACCATGATGGAATGAAAAGGAAGAGCATAGTAATATATAATGCTTTTGAATGAGTATTCCTCAAAGTCAAATGGAGAATTAGAATTTGATGTCAAGTTGATGGGGTCACTCGATCCACTAGACATAAAGTGGAAAAGCATAGAAACCAAAGGCCACTTTCAAAGAAAACAAAATATGATTAGGCCAAGTGAAGCAAAAAAGAAAGGATGGTCAAGTAAAAGTGATTGAATAGAAGTTGGGGGCCTCAATAAAAAAGAAGAAAAGACAAGAATCCAGGCAGAACAAGTTTCATCTAAGGATAACTATCAATCCTTCTAGTGTGGCCCAAAAAAAGGCTAGTAGATGCGAGGCATAACTACTGTGAAGAGATTGGCTCAATCAACACATTTTGAAAAAGAAAGAAAAAATCATAAAGGAAAACACCACAAGATAGAAGAAGAAGAAGAAGAAAAAGAAGAAGAAGTTACCTACAAGTGTTGTGATAGAATGCCCTATAGTTGAGGAAGAGCACTGGAATCTGTGGCAATAGGCAGTAGCGAGTCAAAATTAAGAACAATGAGTCTGAGTAGAGGGCAAAAGAAGAGGTTATGCTTAAGAGGCTGAGTTTAGGTTTTATAGGCAAGGCGAAGAGGATCCAATGATTGGGAAACGATCAAGATGAATGGCCTAGATGGTGATCCACACCACTAATGCTATCACTCCAAGTTTCGAGGCTTCTCAAGATGCCAAGCCATTATTACTAATGGTTTAAATGACAACAAGCTTAAGTAGATGAAGCGGTCTTAGGCAAACTAACTATTGGGAGATAAAAGGTTGCTAAGCAAGCTAAACATGTTTCCTGCCAACAGGGAATTTGGCAAATGACAAAGCCTGAAATAGCTTGTAGTCTTTGAAACTTGCAATTTAGCCTATAACAGTCAACCTACCATGTTTGGTTGATCAACTTAAAACAGAAAGTTAACTAAGAGAGCTAGATGAAGCAATCATTTAACAATATATGACAAAAGGCATGACTCAAGTCTGCATAAATAACATGACACTAGCAATTGCCTAGCAGGAATCTCTCTGACATTACCAATATGTTATAGATATATGTTAGTGCCCCATTCATCCAAAAGCATGCTTATTGGTGTGTTTGATATCTATATATATTAACAAGTATCTCTCTTTTTAGATCATCTTGTTCATACTACTAAAATTTTGTAGAAATATTGACTTGATTGCATGCTCAATAAACCACTTTCGTCATATATGATTGACCTTGTTGCACTTATAGGTCATGTTTTGACTTTATTTTGCTCCATTAATCAACCTCACTACTCACAGAGTTTCAAAAACAAATTTAGCATACTGCCTTGGACTTGAATCAACTACCTGGTTATGTCGAATTCCTTTTTTTCCCTTAATACTATCTTTAGTAAAAATTAAAGTTTACAACTTTTTAATTATAATGATTCTTTAAATGGCAAGCATTAGAGATTATTGCTATAATAATGGAGTCAAAACATTTCACTAAACAATTGACTAACTTTTTTGGTGTTCAAGGATACTGCATGCATGCTTCCATAACTTCTTGTTCTTCTAAATAGATTGTAAGGGTTCAACTGTTGAAAACCCCTCTTCCCTATTTATAAACATTTTCAACTTAGATTGCTTAGGCTATATTTTTTCTCTTTCTTAACGAAATTGTTTCATTTGCTTTAAAGAAGTAGGTGATGGAACATGGGATTCATGATTTAAACCTTAACAAGAGCAGGCAATACATTGGGGAAGAAAAGAAACTTCCAGTATTGAAAATTGAGGGTATAACTTAGACTAACTGTTATCTGGTTTCTTTTGCATATCTGAAGACTCAAATTGTCTGTGAAAAGGTGATAAAGATTTTTGAACTATTAGTGTAATGCTTTCGCCCTACATTTTGAAGTTAATCTTACCTTTTAGCTACTTACTTTCCATCCCCACCATACACAGGTGAAGAACAAGGTAATTTAATTGGTCATGGTGTTATAGAATTTTGTTAGTCATGTAGCTATAGAATTTTGTGAAGGAGGACCTCTTGTAAGAACCTACAAACTTCAAAATTTTATGTCTTATAACATTGTAGTCCAATGTTTGGTCCATGTTAAGTGAATATTTCTCAAATACTTGTGTGTCTGTGTAGTTAAAATTGTGAAAATACCCTTTTTTATTGTTAGAACAGGTTAAAAATTGTATCAAAATAATCTACATTTTATTTTTATGTAAACCTTTTTGCAACTAATCTCACTTTATATTTATCTATTGAACCATCAAGATTTAATTTCCTTTAAAATCCATTTGCAATCAATTGATTTTGTTTTGGAAAGTAAATAAACCAATTCCCCAACTTTGATTTTTTCAAAATTGAGTCAATTTCAATTTTTATTGCTTCTTTCTGAAATTTTCCATCGGAAGAAGACATAACTTCAAAGCAAGATAAAGGATCATTTTCAATAAGATACGTGTAAAAATCATTCCCAAAGGTTGTTTCTTTTCTCACTTTTTTACTTTTTCTTAAAATTTTATTAATTTCCTTAAAAATATTCTCAGGGATAGATGTCTTACATACATAAGAAACTTTATTAGATAATGGAAAAATCTATTCAAAGAATTCAGCATTCCTTATCTTAATCATGGTGTTGCAATCAAGTACATCACTCTTTACAACAAAAAATCCATATGCAACACTATGTTGCGTATAACCAATAAACAAATAGTCAAAAGCCTTTGATCCTATTTTCCTTTTCTTAGGTTTAGGTAACATAACCTTAGCTAAACATCCTCACATCCTTAAATATTTTAAATTAGGTGCAAAACCTTTTCGCAATTCATATGGGGTCTTACTAGTTTACTTATAAGATATTCTATTTTGGATATGACAATCAAACAAAATAGTTTCTCCCCATATATTATTAAATGCTAAAGAGCTTACTAATATAAAGTTCATCATTTCTTTTAGTGTTTTGTTTCTTTTTTCAGCCAACCCATTTGATTATGGTGAATAAAGAGGTGTGACTTCATGTACTATTCCTTTTTTTTTTTTTCATAAAAGTTGTTAAACATTATGCATTCTCATCTCTATCTAACCTAACTCTTTTAATTTTCCTATTTAATTGATTTTCAACTTCAACCTTATATTGTAAAAATATATCTAAAGCCTCATCTCTATTTTTAAGTAAATAGACATTGGTATATATGGAATAGTCCTCTATAAAGGTCACATAATATTTTTTTACCACTTCTATTTATTGTTTATTTTATATCACCTAAGTCTGTATGAATTATATTGAATAATTCTAAACTTCTTTCAATTGATACACATGATTTTTGAGTTAGTTTAGTTTATGCATATAATTGACATTTAATGTTATTAGTAATTGAACTAATTCATGATATTAAGCTTGAAGTTTGCATATTTTTAACATATGAAATATTCACATGTCCTAATCTAGCATGCCATAAATTATAAGAATCAATCAAAAAGGCTGAATCAATCATGTAAGCAGAAATAGAAGTAGTTTCATTCATTACATTTTGAACATTCAATACAAATAAACCTTACCCACAAATACATTATTTTTAGTCATTACAATTTTATCATATTCAAATGAAACCTTAACCCCCACTTTTCCCAATAATTATACTGAAATCAAATTTACTCTAATGTTTGGAACATGTAACATAATATTAAAAGTAAGTATCTTGCCATATGTAACTTCAAAAGAACTTTACCTTTTCTTACAACTTTTGCAATTCTTAAGTCTCCAAGATAGACCAATTCTTCTTTAACTCTTATTGGTGAGTAAGAAATGAAGACATATCTATTAGCACAAATGTGCCTAGTGGCACCAAAGTTCGTCACCCAATCTTTCATATCAGCGACCATGTTAATTTGGGAAATAACTATAGCAATCTTTCATATCACCCAATCTTTCTATATTGTGAAGCATAGTGACCTTGCTGCAAATAAAGCAATTCCCTTTCTTTTTCTTAAAGATGGAAACATCAAGTTTAGACTTGTAATCAATTTTATTTGTACCAAGGAAAAAAGATTTCTTATAGTACCTCATTTGATGTGAATTGTCATGCACCAAGTTAGCCTATGAGGGAAACAACTTTGCCTTGATAGCATATTGAGATTCCACCTAGTTAGTATCTTCAATTATAATGTGTGATTAATTCTCCAAATGTCAGCTTCTTGTGTTTGTACACTATTACTTGTAATCATTCCAAGAGTCTGATAGTTTTTTAATAAGTATACTAACAAGAAATTCTTCTTATAGGTTGATGTTTTATGCCTTCAAGTCTTCCAATAGCTTGTTGTATTCATTGATTTAGATTTTGATCTCCTTTTCATCATCCATCGTCTAGCAGTAATAATTTCTCATGACAAATTTTTGTTTCCCAACATCTTCAGTAATATAGCTAGGGTAATCTAAACTAACAATCTCCCTCTTTTTTATGTTAATAAATAATTTTAGATTAATTTTAAAGTAACATAAAAAAAAATTATTTATATATTTTTTGTTTTTCTCTCCCCTTATTTAATTGAAAATAAGATTTATTTAACATCTAAAATTTGTGGAATTTTGAAAATTTTGAAAAAAATTATTAAAATTCCATTCCTCCCCCTTTTGGCACATTAAAAAGTAATAATAGAAGTACCAAAGTTGTTGAAAAAATTGATCAAAATCATTATATCAAAAGTAATAAGATCAACATCACTTTAGAAATATCTGCAGATAAAGATATCACAATTATCAACATAAAGTTTAAAATCAGCATTCATCAAAATAGTAAAGTATCAAACATATCAAAATACAATCCAAAACATAATAAAAATAACAAAAGTGAAATGGGGGTGATGGGACTAGGGAATACAAATATCAAATAAGTAAAAATAACTACTTTGGAGGCATTTCATCCATTTTCTCCATTTTTGCTTCCTCGTCCTGTTGTTGTAGCCTTAATCTAATTTCTTGAACCTAATTATCAAGTGACTTCATTCTTTGGTTCATTTCTCTGTCTATTTTCTCAACTTTTTCTTCTAAAATTGACATTCTTTTAGCCATGACATCAAACCAAGAGTCTTGAGATTTAGTTATCTTTTCAGATTGGTCTGTCATATGTTGGTGCATTCTTTTAATCAAAGTAGTCATTCTGGCTTCAATTTATGTGGATACTTCAGCTTGTGTAGAGGTTTGACCAGTTAACTATAGAGGCTGAGGTATTTTACTAATCCATTTTCCTTAACTATTTTTCTTAAAACCCATCTTATGAAAGTGTGATGTAGTGATCATTGTGATTGCATTGATTGGTGAGGACAGAATTTTATAAGAAATTTTGATTTTTGCTTTAACAAAAAATGGTGTCAGGATCATCCCGTATGGCAGAAAATTGATATCAGTTCGTTTTAAATATTCACCCATATATTTTAAAATGAAATATGGAAAGTTAAAATCCAATTGATTTTTTATGACCCACATTAAAAATAGATATCTTCCATAAGTTAGGTGAAATTTATAATCCTTGGCACTACAACTTTACTTAAAGCATAATGCAAAATCCTATCTTCAGGAAATAGGCTAGTTATTAGCAATCTCCCACTACAATCTTTTGGAGTTGAGTAAGGAAACAACATTTTACTTGCCAGTTCCTCACTGTACTCATTGAATGATCCTGCAGTAAGCTTAGGCATAGAATTGTCCATACCAAATTCATTTGCAAGAGTTTCAAAATCAATCACAATGTGCTTTCTCATTACATAGCATGACAGTTTATCGTCAACATCAGCTAAATTAGCATAGAACATCTTTACCAGCCTAGGATAAGCTATTTCTTTAAAAATTGGAAATTTTTCTAGCTTTTACTTAGCTAATAAATCAAGCAAATGGGTTGTTTTAAATAATTGATCACTAAAACACTTTAGAGGCTCAACCTTTTTATTTTCAAAAGCAAAGTAAGAAGCACACTCGTTTGGTGACATGAAGAGTGCTTCCTCTTCATTTGGTTATGAAGCTTTCACTAGGGATTTATCTTTTCACTTTATTGGAATTTTGATCCTTTTTGCCATTTTTTATTTGATTGCTAGTAAGAGAATTTTTGGTGCTTAGGGTTTTGGGTTAGATTTGGGATTTTTTTGAAAAGAATTTTAGAAATCAATTGGTCAAAGTGATGGAGAATGGTGTTTTTGGTGTTATTGTGGAAAAAAATTGATGAAAATCTATTTGGAAAAGAGGATTTTGGAGGTTTCGGAGAAAGAGTGCCAAGAGAAATTAGAAGAAGGGGCTGAGGTTACTATAGCAAATGGGTTCGACTTTGAATTCATTATTTATGATATTGCACCATGAATTGATGTGTGCATCGATGTAGAAGACCATAAGTCACTAATGCATCATTTTAGTTTAAATTTATTCATTGGATATTCATATGGTAATCAATTTTGAAAACAGTGTGTGGATGAGTGTTATTTTTCACATCGATTATGTAATCAATTTATCCAATAGTTCATAAAAATTTAGAAAATTTTCAACCTTCCCGAAAGTTTGAAAACTAGGCTGAATATATACATCGATGCTTAAAAAAATTGAGAAGTGCATCGATTATGACATCGATGTAAAAGAAAAGACTGGATAAATGGAAATCGATTACTAATTCAATTAGAGTGTTCACAGTTTCAGTTTTTCTAAAATGTTTTCCTAAAATTTTAATAAAAAGGAAGCTTAAATCACTTGAGGTTTCAAGTTCTTTCCCTATTCTTATAAAACAAATTTAGCAATATCTTTGAAGCTTAAGTTAGTACTTGTAATATGCAAATTAAACATAAAAAATAAGCAGATTTATAGAAAATTAAGGGGAGTTTTATCAAAATCTATCTAGCAACTTTCATTCTATATCAAGAGTAGTTTTCTTTTCTCTCACACTTATCTGCAAAACTCAAATCAAGTTTGCTTAGCTAGTACCCAATAAGATTTGAGTCCAAACTTGTTAGTAGATAAAGTAGAAACTCTCTTAATAGAGGATAATTTTAGTAACCATACCAGTTTTTCATTTGACTTTAAAATATATGTACCATTCTTGAATAGGCTATCTCTAATATGGTGTCCTTTATGACTATAATAATAGCAAGTAATGTAGGCAAGGTTCCATTTCTTAGATCTTCTAAATTACTATCTATATCCTAAACCATTTTTATTTTTGACATCTCTCTAGTTTTCAAGAATGTCATTCAATTTTTCATTATTATTAGCAAAACTTTGTAACATCTTATTCATTCTCTCCATCTCTAGCTTATAAGAATTACAATGCTCACATACTTTGTTTTCACTAACTAATCTTTCAGCTAATACATTTAAATTATATTTTTCTTTTTCAAGTTTCTCTACCTTCTGAATCAAATTTTCATTTGGATTCTTTAATTTATTTAATTCCTTATTGGCCTTGGTAAGTGCTTCATAAATTTCTTCATATAGATCATTTGAATCATCATCATCTATTTGATTACTTGAATCACTTGTAGAATCACTAACATAAGAACTACAATAAGATAGAGGATACTGCAGAACCTGTAAATCTTCATTATGCTTGGCCATTAAATAGTTTTCCTCTTTTTCTTTGTGCTCAACTTCAACTCTGCAACCATAGGTAGTTTCAAGCCTATATGACATTTCTTTTCTTATTTTACATTCTGAAATCTTTGGAAATTCATTAGCAGATACAATACTAATAATAATCCATTTTAGTTTAGAGGAAGACAATGTTTCTTTCCTCCTCATTAGTCTATAACAATTTAGATTTTTATTTAAGGATTCCATTCACAGAGATCGTAGGATATTCATATCCAATTTTCAAAATTTCTAACATGTTAATATCTGAAGCCTTAATAAAGATTTTGAATTTAAATTTTCAAAAATTAAAATTTTCATAGTCAAAAAGAGGTGAATTGTTTAAGGATGGACAATATGAGAAAATAACTCAGTTTGAATCCATATCTTAATCAAACAAAGGAGTATCAAGAGCCAATGCTCTAATACTAACTGTCAGGTCCCAGAAAGTGACTAAAATACAGAATATAGACGGATCTTGCCTTTTTTTCATTGGAGAATTTATATACAGCTTTGTATTATATTTGGATCCAATATTAAAATAGTGAATATGATTATGAATGGCAAGATTAAATGTAAAGTAATAGAAAATAGCAATTTTGCAGTGAAGAATAAAAATCAGAAGACACAAGTTTTTAAAATGACTTAATTTAAATTGAAACTACAATTCAAGTCTATTCCACTTGATCTTTCTCAACTAAAGGATCTTTTGAATTAAAAGAAAACTATCAAGATTTACCAGGCTCTTGAAATACCAGTTTACATTAAAACACAAGAAATAAAATAGGCTTCTTGCTAACCTAGAAGAATTATAATAGGCTCTTTTAAACCTAAATAAAAATACAAGAATTGAACAGGCTCTTGCTAACCTATATAGATTTCTAAATTCCTAGAAATCTAAAAGAAATGAAATAAGAATTTAAGATGAACTCAATTAATCTTTGATCAGATCTGAAAAGCTTGATGAAGTAGAGAGAAAACTTGTATAACACATTTTTTAAGATATTTTCGTACTTCAAGGTATGAAGAAAACTAAGAAAATCATTTAAATGACGAAGGCAATTAGGCTATTGTAACTGCTATAATAGAATAACTAATTTTCAGTTATTGTATCGATTATGAAATCGATTACAAGTGATTATAACTAATTAATCAGTGTGGTAATCGAAGTACAATCTATTATTCACAACTTTTGCATAGATTACTACATCGAAGTAAGACTTTTTCTCAACCTTCAGTTTGAAACAATTTTGAAAATTGGTCTTTAGGAATCGATGTGAACATCGATGTGTAGATATTTTTTAAAATAGAAATTGATGTGAAAATTGATTTGTGAAGTGAAAAATAATTTTATAAAATTTTGTTTTCTTCAAATGATTTTTCTACTTCATTTAGAAAATATTTGATTGAATTAAAGATTATTTAAAGTTCATTTACAAGAGATCCTAAAAAGATAAAATAATTCCAAATTCTAATATCAATCTTCTTGAATCACAATTGTGTATACTTTGAAAACTTATAAAACAAATTAATTTAAGTAGTAAAGCATAATATCAAATAATGTAAAAAATTGATTAAAATTATTTTTCAATATCAAAGCTAAAGAATATGTGTAGCTAGGGTAATATAGGCTAACAGAACAAAATTCAAGTTTTCGGGATTTAATTTCTAGAAACTTTGGAGAGTTTGAAACTAAGGCTACAAGTACCTAGCAAATGTAAATTTATAGTCATTATGAAAGCAATTAATTTAACTAATTTGTGTTAAAATTTCATGCTTGCTGGCTATCGGTGAGTATGTTAGATTTGGATTCGAAATTGAGAAAAAAGGAAAAAAAAATGAAGGAAAAGAACTTTTAAAAGAGTCAAAGACAAAGTTAACTTAACTTTTTCCCATTTTATCCTCTAAAGAGGTGGTTTCCTTTCTTCTTCTTTAGCCCATTTCTGGTTGCATTTTATGCAGCACACACAAGCTTCAACTTGTGGAAGTTCTCTCTCTACATCTCTCTCTTTCTTCAAGTAAGTCTATTATTCCTTCACATCAATTTCTCATATTTTTACTGCTAATTCCTCTCTTTTTCTTCTTCTTCTTCTCCTTCTTCAAGTAAAATCTGAGTTATGAAATTTTGAATCTAAAAGTTATATTCATTTCACAGTTCACTGTAAGAGCTTATATGTATTTTTGATGTTTTTAGAGGTTAAATCTTTTATTTATAGCTTATTTTTATGAAATAAAACCATAATCTAATGGTATATAATTATTTGATAAAAGAAAAATGTGAAAAACCTAGGCATATGACGTGCTCTTTTTTTTTTTATTGAAGAGTATTGAAGACCTTTATTGAATTAGTTTTGATCTCGTTTCTAACCCTTAGGTGAGTGATTCTTACCTTTCTTGTGAATTATAATGTGATTATTTGATTGTGATTCACTGAACATTTATGTAAGTTGAAGAAAATAGATATTTGTGATTGTTTAGTAAAGTTTGAGTTTAATTGGACTTATTGATATATATTTGGTTTCATGTCTGGAAAAACTAGAATTTATGATTGTTAAGCATCTAAAACAATGGTATATTGAACCTATATGATTTGGTAAAAATTGGATAACTTTCTCCTATTTTGGTTGCTATTCTTTTGTAATTCCAGGGCTTACGAGTCAAATTGTCATATTTACACTGATCTCATGATCATGCTCACAAAAACCAAGCTACATTGTGTCTTGCAATTCAAATTGGAAATCTAACTAGTTTCTTACGATTCAAATTGAACCTCCTTGCCCTATTTTACGATTCCAATCGCGATTATGATCGTGTTCATATTTTGGCTTCCTGAAAGCCTGTAATTTTGGATAAGTAGACTCGTATTTTGCACTAAATCCTTAAGAGCCAAATTGAAACTTTCTTATTTGATCCTCACAATCCTATTTGAATTTCAAACACAATCATGCTCACAATTCTAATTGCACTTCCATATTTATCCACACTGTTTAACTTAAATTCATTTATCTATTAGACAACTCTCATCTCCTTGACCTAACTTCATATAAATCCCAATCAATTCCTAATATGATTGTCAATAAGTTCTAAATGAGTAAATCATAAGTTAGTATCAATCAATCCGCAAGTTGTGTGTGTGTGTATGTGTATGTGTATATATATTAAGGCTATGGCAACAACTCTAAAAGTTATGATGATAATGTGACAAAAAATGTATAATTGTGATTGTGATAGAATGTGAATTGTGTGACATAATTGTTATGAGATATGATACTATTTGAAACCTTGAAATTTTCCCATGAAACATGGGATGATGAATAATGATAATAAGATGTGATTGTTGTGATGAGATAGGGTATATTAATCAGATTTCGGATCTATGCGTTATGATATGGAATGAGTAATAAGGCAGAACCTGGAAGGATTATGTTGGAAAGGAGTAACAAGGAGAATTTTTTATTATTATTATTATTTATTTTGCTTCTTACTTGAATTGTTATTCTAAGAAATATTGAATAAGATATAATGTGACTTGACAACTTGATCACTGATAATGATAGCTTGAGGCCATAAGAAAATCGTAGGTCTTTATAATGTGTCAATGATAATATGATGTGATGACATTCAAAGGTTAATCTCTAGGACCTATGACTTGATTATTAAGCCCGATATGAAATATGATTATATGGCTATAATGTACATACGTATTGTTATTATTGAGAAATTCATAAGTCAAATACATATTTATTTCACTGAGCTCCACACTCACTCTTTTGTGGATTTTTTTTTCTTCAGATTCTCAAGAAATTACAGTTATTCCACCTCTTGAAAAGTAAGAATGAACAACCTTCTGGATAACACTACTGATGTCTTTACTACCACCATTGAAAGTCCTCTAGGAGTGTACCAGATCAAGATTCACCACATTGTCATCTTAAACTTAGCTGGCTGTGAGGTTTTACATGAAATTAAGATTATTCCCCTGGAACCCCTCAAATGTTCTTTTAATGATGGCCATGAAATGGTTTAATCCCTAGGATTTCAACCATTTATATATATATATATATAATTACTAACCTTTTGAGAATATGTAAATAGAATGGCCATAGAATACTCCAATAGTTTAACCTAAGTTTTGGTTTCATGATAAGACATAGATTAATCTAACTTTTTAGTTGCCTTTGCCCTTGTGAAGATATGTGGGGTGGTGTAGGGTTTAACTCTTAGAGTTGGTTAGTTATTTATGTAAATCTTTTAGAGACTTGTAGAAAACTTGTTAGAACTAATGTTTAAACTGACATGTGCCTGTTGGGCAATGCCTTTATATATAATATAAGTATGTTTATATTCCAATGTATATATCTTTCTCTCTATAAGTTTATTATTTCTCAAACAACTAATTAAGATTAAGGGAATGTGATTAGAAAGTATTGAAGTGAGCATAAGTAGAAAAGCATAAAAGAGTTAGTTGTGACAAATTAGAGGTTAATAATTATTAATTGGGAATTGATATTTACGCTGGTTACAATCAGGGATTTGAGTCATGACAGTAATCTAACTATATTTGTGAAACAGAATGAGAAAGTAAATGAGAGCTTTGTTTTTTGTTGAGAAAAAGATGCAAGTATATCTATTGTTGGCTTAGAAGCTTTTTTTTTTTTTTTTTTTTTCAGTAGATAATGGATAAATGTTTTAGCAAAGCTATTAAGACATTGAAACTTGGAAGAAGAATCTAATATTTAGGAGATATAATAGGTGACCTTTATCTATTTATTAAAGTTTTCAATTGATCCATAAAAAATATTATTTTATTTTTAAAAGAAAGTAACGGAAAAGATGTTAGTAGATAAATTATAAATACCTTTTGAAATAAAATATTTTATTTAACAACAAACAATATGTGTCTCACACAATTGTCACAAAATTTAAATGGCTATATTAGCATTTTTTTATCCATATTTTAACAAGATGGATGACAGCACCCAATTGCTACTTTAGGGAAAAATAGAAATATAATATTGTTTTAATTAAAAAGAAGGGAAGGAAATTATAACTTTGAGTAAAACATGAAACTAAAAATATATTCAAGTCCTTTTTTTTTTCTTTTTTGCTTTTATCTTTGAATATCTATCTTACCTCCCGGATAAAACTTAAGTGCAGTTAATTAGGTGTTTGTCATAAATTCTCCTATCAAAATTTAATATTTGTATAAATTATCAATTTAATATTTTAAATTTGATAATAAAACATGAAATTTGAATCTTGATATTTTTCAGCATATTAATAATAGTAATCTAATTCTTCGTAAAAGATAAATTATCATTATTACGTTTGTGTTTAAAAAATAATCTCAATCCCAAATCATCATTATACGTTTTGCAGTACTTTTATGAAAAAAAAAATTGATTTTATTTGTTTATATGTATTCCGACTCAATCAAAAAATTGAATACTTCAAGAGATATAAAAAAAAATGTTTCTTGACGAAACCTTTATTTCTAAATTCATAAAAAAAAATATGTATCAAACTTTTTTAAAAAATATATAATAGTAATGTTGTCTTAAACGTAAAATTAAATTAATATTACTGACATATTGAAAAAAAAAATTAATTCAACTTGTATGTTTTTCATCATATTTAGAATATTAAATATATAATTAAGACACATGTTAAAATTTAATGACAAGCACTTAAATTTTGTCCTTCAATTAATTAGATTAGTTAAAAAATGATTAAAACAGAAAATTAAATTGGTTAAAAAATGATTAAACCGGAAAATGAAAATATTGAGGCGTAAGACAGCTTAGACTCACAAGTAACCATTTGTTTGGCAATTTAAAGCGTAAAAAATGCGTAACTGCTTACTATAATAAATATGCCATTGTTTCACAAGTAACACCTGAAGCTACAGCTTCCTTAGAGACCAACAATCCATATTCCGTTCAGGCAAAATAAGAAAATGAGAGATAATACTTAGAAATCCAGCTGCTCTAAAGTACAAGGTGCTCTATGATTGAAGAAACACTTGAAACAACAAAAAACGGCTTGAATTTATGAGGAACAAATCACCAAATGAATAGAATTGCATAAGAGGAAAAAAAAAAAAACAATTGAATATTTATACCCTGCAATTGGCTCTATCCGCGGGCAGATAATTCAGACTAGCATGCTCAATATCTTGATCATAAGCATATTTAATATGCCAGTATAGTACCCAGGATTTTCTTGGACTTACCCCCGATACTCCTCCTTCCCCATAAAATCAGGGTACATTTTAGGTTTGAGATGATAAGACATAGAGAGAATCTTCGCAGTCTTTGGAATGTCGACAGCAGTGGCTGCTAACTCAGCCAAATTTACGCATTTCTCATCCAAGGCCCAAAATTTGGAATGTATCAAACCAGAAGAAAACAAAGTAGACATACTTAATACAGCATGTCCCAAATATCTATTAGTGGCAAAGAGTTGCATACTTAGTAGGTATGGATATCTATATTTAAAATAACTAAGATTTTGAAAGGTGCAAGTTTTGAATGGGTCCCACGTCCTTAAACATTACATGTTCTAGTGGTTGAAATTTTGTGCCATGCGTAGTTACATTTTTAAAATAAAGTATCAACCTTCATTAATTCTTATAGAAATGATGAAAATTTATATTATCAGGAATTAGTTAGATCACCTATTGAGCACTGCCACCTAATTTAATTTGCCTATGATTCTGTTCACCTTTTCCACCATAAACCTGCCACATTTTTTTTTATTAAAAGATAAATCAGATGAAAATCATTTTGTGAAAAAAGAGAGGCGGAAGAAGGAAACAAAAGCAAACAATAACTGAATAAGCTAACAATCTATTTTCTATCATTAATCCAATGCAACAAAGCATACAACAAATTCTTAGCTTCTGTTTAGGAAATAATGAGAACATACAGAAAATGAAGTAAATAAAATTAGCACGGTAAAAATGCATGTGAAATGTCTAGCTTCATTGTCGAAATATAACTAGCAATTCCAAAATTCACTTCCCACTATTATTTTCTCAAGTATAGCATTCAGTGTAGAACCAGCATATCTGATCATGTGTCTTGAGTCTCTCGATTTTAAAATCTTAACATGGCTTCAATATTGAGATGCTCTTTCCTCTTATATAACTCAAATTTATGATATTGTACTCATGTTGGATTTAGCGGAGCTTGAAATTGAATTCAAGAACTAAATAATCTTCAACAGAAAGACATCTGACACTTCAATTACCTGCAATGCTTCCACACATTTGAGTTGATAACTGAGCTACTACTAGCCAAGAAGTATTAGCATATCTAACCTTGATCAATGCTCCAGACTTGTTTCTGATCCTTAATATGTTCGAACCGCACCTTCCGATCAACCCACCAACCATCGTCTCTGAAATCAGCATCTCGAACGTAACATAGTCAGCTGCAAGATTGGTAGTCCTAGAGATGATGTGGTTGTACAACAAAATATCAAAAACTAGAAACAACTTGCAAACAGCAGCTAAAAGTTTTTTCAATATGGAAAGCAATAAATAACCTGAGTTGTATCAAGATATGGTTGAACGGGTTGGATTGCAGCATAATTGTACGTTGGGATGATCGAAATCACTTGTTTTGGGTGGTTTCCCCTACACAAAACAATAGTTAATATATAAATTCCACAAAGTTGGAAACTAATTTTGTACAGCAACTTAAACGAGGTCCAAAATGAATGACATTGTTTGCTATCAGACCTTAGTTGAACACCTATCTCCTCCAGAGCCCTCATTACAGCAGGAACTCCTTTACTATAGCCAACAGTAGACGAAAGAAGATACAGTAGAAAATAACAAAATAAAACGTTTTTCATACTTGACAAATTATGACAAAATCAGAATTAGGAAAACAGATAATTGGATGATGTGTTGATAAGAACATTCGGTACCAGGTGTACAGGCAAGAAAAACACATTATTAGAATGGTAGTAAAAACTGCATTAGAGAAGAAGGTAGTCAAGACACCAAGATTAATTTGAAGATGGCAAACAAATAAAAATCAAAGCTCAGTTGAGAACAGAATTAATATTAATTACTTTGAGAAAAATTTTGAGAACAGAATACACGAATTTCATACCTTCATACAACTATAGCAGACATTACCACAAACACCTACAAGGCAATCAAAATTAATATCACACAAAACTGGCCAGTAACTCAAAACAACAATCAAATCTCAGAACAGAATTAGCCAAATATGAAACTGGAAAAAACCAAAGAAGATGACTAAAGTGATTAAGAAGCACTGCAAAGCAAAAAAATTTGCAAAACTCACTTCGTCGTACTCACCAACCACAAAACACCAAGAAATCAATTTAGCTCATGCACATTGCAGCAGAGTCGGACACCCTTCACCAGTTATAGAAGCCAGATGATCTGCACCTGGTCACACACCTCCGAAACATCTCCTGACCCTGCATGGAAGCCAGTTGATGAAGGAGACAGGCTTCAGCAGTTCCATGGCCAAATTTGACAAACCAGCTGGCACAGCCCCAAAGCAACACCTCAAAACTGGAAGACTTGAGGATGCACCTGGCAAATCCTCAAAGCAACACCTCCGAAGCATCTCCCCACAGCTCCCCTCACAGAATCACCCACCAAAACAAAGCCAATCATTACAAGCAAATGGCAAGCAGACACATGCATAGTGAAAGTACTGTGGACAAAGTTGTTTCTTTCAGTATTATATAGTTATATAGATGATATAATACCAAGAATTCACATAAACCATATCCCAATCAATCTATATTGTGTTACTACAAGAGACTAATATCAAGCATAGGAGACATGGATAATGGCTAAATACCTCTTCAGTATCTCTTAGGCATAAGAGCTCCAATTTTTCTGACAGCTTTCGTTTAGACAAGGTAGCAAGCTGAATCAAGCATTATATTAGTACAAAACTATGACAATGAAAGAAAAAAAGGACAATGGCTTGTCCCCTATTGAATGTAAAGAAGAATAGCTACATACCCAAAAACCAAAACGCCTAGGATCTCATGGTGTGGCCATCATCAACCGTGCATTCTTTGATCTGAATGCCAGTTAAGTTCTACAGCAGTGCATTTCAAAGATGTAATCCACTCTTGTTTAGTGAATTGGGAAATTATATTACACTAGAGAAAGAAAAGACTCTTATTATGTGCTAGTTTAACTATTTTACCATGTAATGCTGCTTCCCTGGCCTTTCTTATCCATGTTCAAGCAAATTCTGCGGCATTATATGTCAGCTGCTGTAACTGTAGGAACACAAAAAATTGAAAAATTATTTAGAAATTTATAAAAATGAGAACACACAAGTAAAGACTATTTTTGTAAGGCTCCAGTATTTTCATATTTTGGTCACTGGTACCATCTGGTTTCTTACATGATGTTAACCAGTAAAAAGCTCCTGTTGCTGTCAAGCCTAAAGTTCAATTAAATTTAGAAAGGAAGCATATAATCTCTATGCAAAATCATAAAATATATATATAAAACAAAACTCTAACCCCAAGAATCATATTTGTATATATATTACTGCCTTAGTAAAATATGCTAGGCTATTATCTTTAAGTAGAAGTTACTGCCAATCTCCATAAACAAAAAGCCAAGAGATTTCAACGCTTTCTTTATCTTTGAAGATCATGTGTGTTTGTGTGCCACCAAATGTAGGCAAGTTTACAAACAAATTGCAGCGAACTTACATCCTTCCTCTCTCTTGTTCCATAATCTCAACAAGTTAGTGGTTTTATGAGGCATATTGTCAGGTTGGTGTAGATAATCAGACTTGAAAAAGAAAATGGATCCTTCAATTCACAGTGGAGAGTTTCATACACTCCAGATGAAATTTTCAGAAAATTATTGAAGGATGTACATGGTCTGATTCATTGAGGCCAATTCTGCTGTATCTCATCGATTATTAAAAAGCCTATGAGTACTCCTATATCAATCTTTATGTTTAAAATAAGGAAATTGTACTAGACGCTCTTAGTATATAGAGAATGAAACTGGGGGAAGCAGGTGTTCACAAACAACAAAGAGAGTTAGCCCCTTCAAAGTTGAAAAACAATAAAAAAAAGAAGAAGGAAATTTAACATTATCTTCATAGCAATAAAGTATCATAACTTGAGCGGAGAATTGCACAAAATTAAATAGAGAAATAACTAATATGTCTTCACCTCTATATAGAAATGTCCATCTGGAGATATCCACTGTTCAGAGATAAAATTTGAAACCCATAATCACACAAATCAGTCAGACTGAAAAATCAATCACTGAAATTTGATATGAAGAAAAACAACATACCTGATTGAGTTTAGGGTGAGACAAATTCAATATAACGAAGAACTTGGTAGAATCATTCCCAATGCTTCGTCCATCCCCATTTATAGTTAAATCAGAATCAACTAATTATGTGAAACAAACTGACTTTATATACTCCAATCTGAGTATATCATTCTTCAAGAAGGATTTCGCAACAGAGTTATTCGATAATCTGTCATACATAAACAATTTAGAAACATCCAATGCTTTGAGATGTAAATGGTGTATTTAAGTCATTACATGGCTTCATTTCACAGTAAAGTAATTTGTTGTCTAGATTACCATATATGAAGTAAGGATTGCAAGTAAAGAACTGTAAACATTGATAGGCATCCTATTATGCCAGAAGAGGAAATGAGAAAAGAGGGGGTGTGAAGAGTCACGAATGAAAACAATTACAGTTCCCATGTTAAAGCAACAATAACAGAACAGTCATTCTGTAAATAATTCAAATAGCATATGTGCAATGCACAATTAACTACAAGCATTTTAATGCTGCAAAACAAGGCAACCTACTTTTCTGCAACACTAGAAATGGTTTGGGGGAAAACATATGAAGGATGAATTATGGTATAATTAAACTTGTATTTGGTTTATAAAAATGCAGGTCTGGTCACCAACTCAAACCATCAGAGACCCACAATCATGATATTTAAAAAAAAAATAAAAGACCAAAGGAAATTAAAAAAATCTTGATGTTGCCTTTAATATGATCCACAAACAGAACATCTCAATTTCAAAAGGAGAATGCCAACTACAATAATGGAATCCATGTAAAGAAGAAAACTTAAAAAAAAAAAAAAATTAACAAAATCTCAAAAGGAAAAGGAAAAAGCCATTATGACTTGGCCATAGAGGAAAAAATTAAAGCCAACTTGAAACATGTAGGCTGAAGCAGAATCAAAATCTAATAAACTCTCAGGCCTAAAAGGTCAGAAAAGCAAACTCCAGAAGAAAAATCACTTCCACCCTGAAGGAAGTTCACCAACATATAGAAAAATCAAACCCAAAAAATCATGAAATTTTAACAATCTAAAGCCCATATTACAAACAGAAAATCAAGTTAGCCAATCTACCTCATTTTCATAACATAATATAATGATATTACACTATAGTTTACAATGCCTTTTAGATCAAGAATAGAACAGATCAACTCAGAAAGTGGAAACAAAGTTCAAGATCATACCCACAAAGCATGCAAGTTCATTCACCGCTTCCCACATTTTGAAACTGCAGCTTTGAAGCTGACTGCAAATCCACATACTTAAACATGACATGCAAGATTTGAAGCATGCAAGATTTCGAAAGGTGTGACATTTGAATGGGTCCCACGTACTTAAACATGGCATGATCTAGTGGTTCAAATTTTGTGCCAGGCATAGTACATTTTTAAAATGAAGTATTTACCTTTATTAATATTCTTGTGACAATATTACTTTATTATAATTCCTTATAATCTTAACACCCAAAATAACTTTAGCTTCATCCATATCTTTCATATCAAATTTGGAAGTTGAGAATTGTTTTGTAACATGCATTAAATCAAAACTAGTTTAAAAAATGAGCATATCATCAACATATATGCTAATGATTATAAATCCATCATCCACAAACTTTGTATACACACATTTATCCACCCCTATGGATGAAAATCCATCATTCAAAAAAATTTGATCAAGTTTCTCACGCCATTGTTTTGGTGTTTGTTTCAAACCATAAAAAGATTTTTTTTTTTTAAATTTGTAAACTTCATTTTTTTGACCAAAAACTACATATCCCTTAGGTTGCACTATCTAAATTCCATTTTCCAATTCACCATTTAAAAAAGCAATTTTAACATTCATTTGATGTACAACAAGTTTATAAATGAAATTTAGAGCAAACAAAATACGAATGGAAGAAATTCTTGATACTAGTGCAAATGTATTAAAACAATCTACATTTCATTTTTGTGTAAAACCTTTAGCAATCAATCTCGCTCTATATTTATATATTGAATTATAAGGATTTAATTTCCTTTTGAAAATCATTTGCAATCAATTGATTTTGTTCCGGGAGATAAATCAACTATTTCCCAACTTTGATTTTTCAAAATTGAGTCAATTTCAGCTTTTATTACTTCTTTCCAAAAGTTTGCATCAGAAGAAGTAGTTTCAAAGTAAGATAAATGATCATTTTCAATAAGATATATGTAAAAATCATTCTCAAAAGTTGCTTCTTTTCTCACTTTTTTACTTTTTTTAAAAAATTTCATTAGTTTCCTTAACAATATTCTCAGGGGTAGATGTCTTAGGTGGATGAGAAACTTTATTAGATAATATGTTCAAAGAGTTCAATATTCTTTATCTCAATTATGGTGTTGCAATCAAGTACATCACTTTTTAAAATCGGAAATCTATATGCAACACTATGTTACATATAACCAATAAACAAACAGTCAAAAGTTTTTAATCCTATTTTCCTTTTCTTAGGTTCTTGTAACATAACCTTAGCTAAATACCCCCACACCCTTAAATATTTTAAATTAGGTGCAAAGTCTTTCCATAATTCATATGGGGTCTTGCCAATTTTTGTATAAGGTATTCTATTTTGGATATGACATGCAAACAAAATAGCTTCTTCCTATAGATTATTAAGGACCACAATCAATGCTAAGGCAATCATTGTTCAGAAAGCAAAGTGGTGATAAATTTTTTAAAGAAACTATACAGGAAAAAGGTTGTAAAACATTAACAGAAGTAAAGTAACGTAGAGAGAGATAAGAGCATAGGAAAAAAATTCTTTTGATTGACTAATTATGAATAAGAGTGTATGTATGTGTGTGTGTATATATATATATATGTACTAGATAGGCCTTATTGACTAGATCCTAACTAGGCCTTAAGTTAACTAGGCTAGACTCTTTACATAAGATAACCTAAGTATGATATAATATATATTTACATAATCTAACCCTCCCCCTAAAGTTGGAGCATATAAATTATATGCACCAAGCTTGTTATAAACAAATTCAATATGAGGACCTCTAAGAGATGTAGTAAGAATATCAACCAGTTGATCATTATAGTTGACATGGCTAGTGACAGTACAACCAAATAGCACATTTTCTCGAATAAAATGACCTTTAATTTTTATGTGTTTGGTCCTCTCATCAAAAACTGGGTTGGAGGCAACATGAAAAGTTGCTTGATTATCACATAATAACTTTATCTGAGAAATTTTTGTAAATTTTAACTCTTGAATCAATTGCTTAATCCATATAATCTCACATGTTATCAAAGCCATAACACGATATTCTGCCTCAACACTTAACCTGACCACAACCTCTTGCTTCTTACTTTTCTAGGAGACAAGATTACCTACAATAAGAACACAATATCTTGAAGTAGATCATCCATCAGAAGAAGAACTGACCCAACCAGCATTTGAATAACCAACCACTTGGATGTGGCCTTTATTCTCATATAACACTCCTTGACCAAGTGACCCCTTAATGTACCTTAGAATCCAAGGAACTATATCCCAATGACTATCATATAGAGACTAAAGAAACTGGCTAACAATAGAGACATCAAAGGAAATGTCTGGCTAAGTAATGGTAAAATAATTCAACTTATCCATTAGTCTTTGATATCTAAAGCATACTTTTGTTGAGAGACAACAATACTAGAATTAGACTGTGCAACCTCGATACCAAGAAAATATTGGAGCAAACCTAAGTGTTTGGTTTGGAAGTGTTTGAATAAATGTTTCTTCAATTGATCAATGTCATTTTGATCATTTCCTGTTATAATAATGTCATCAACATAAACAACCAGATAAATACATTGTCCCTATGAATATGTGTAGAAAATAGTGTGATCAGATTCACATCTAACCATGCCAAATTCTTGATTAATAGCACTGCAACATGCAAACCAAGCATGAGGGGACTGTTTTAAATTGTAGAGAGAGTGATAAAGTTTACAGACCAGACCAGAACTAGACTCCCCTTGAACAACAAAACTAAGTGGTTATTCCATAAATTGGCTCTTGAAGTTCACCATGAAGAAATGCATTTTCAGTGTCTAGTTGGTACAAAAGCCAAGGAACGCATGGTAGCCATAGAAATAAACAAACAAACAGGGGACATCTTTACAACAGGGGAAAATGTATCACAGTAATCTTGTTCATAAACTTGGGTATATCCTTTAGCAACCAACCATGCGTTAAGTCGATCAACTTGACCATTAGGACCTGCTTTCATAGTGTAAATCCAACGATGATCAACAGGTGATTTATCTGGATATAGAGGAACCAAATCCCAAGTATTGTTAGCGTGCAAAGCAATCATTTCTTCTACCATAGTCTAACACCACCCTAGATCTGAAAGTGCCTTTCTAGTAGTTTTAGAATAGAGAAAAAAGAGATAAAAGCATAATAGGGTAAAGACAAATGATGATAATTGAGAAAATTATAAATAGGATGAAGATTACAAGTAGAATGGATAGTAATGGGAATTAGTCCTTAAGAGATAGGTCCGCAGTAGGTAAAGATGTTGGAGTAGGAAGTGAGTTAGCAGGTACCTTTGGAGAATCAAAAGAAACTAGAGGGAGGTCAGTTTTAATATGAGTATCAAATTGCCAATGATATACCAGCAGTAGCATAGATGATGAAGTAAACTCGGGAATACGATGAGGATGAAGAGGAGGACCAATATAAGGAATAAGGGGGACTTCTCTCAATAAGTTTTGTTGTGGTTTGGTAGATGAAGAATAGAATGGAGATGACTCAAAGAAGGTAACATCAGCTGACATATAGTACCGTTGAGTGTCTAGGGAGTAACATTTGTAACCTTTTTGAATGCAAGAGTAACCAAGAAAGATGCACTTGATAGACTTAGCTGACAATTTATCCTGTCCAGGAGTCATTTTATGAACAAAGCAAACATAATCCAAAACACGAAGAGAAAGGTCATACAATGACTTATCAGAAAACAATATGGAATAAGGAATTTTATGCTGAAGAATAGAAGAGGGCATTCTATTGATGAGATAACATGCAATAATTACAACATCACCCCAAAAATGAAAAGGAACACTATAATGCAACAACAAGGTTCAAGCAGTTTCAATTAAATGTCAACTTTTATGTTCAACAACATCATTTTGTTGAGGTGTATATACACAAAATGACTAATGTTAAATTCCATTAAAAGACATAAATTGATTAAATTTTGTGGAAACATACTTAAGAGCATTATCACTTTGAAGAATTTGAACAGTGGTATTGAATTTGTGAAAAATCATAATTTTTTTTATAAGAAAATCAATTATTTAAAATTTGATAAATAATAAATAATTAAAAATAATTTCTAAATATGTAATTATCCACTCAATTAATTCTCTTATTGAAGATTATACTTTGTTTTATTTTCTAAAGTGCATCCTATACCATTGATTATGCATATTCTAATTATCTAAACAATCCATTTTTATTTATTTTTCTATATATTGGTTGCAAATTTTGATGTATTTAATTATCTTCTCTCAAATAAGGACTAAAATTGTGATTTAAACTGAAAAATAATTCATATTGAAGTATGAGAATTCATTGCCATTCATATAATCCTTGTTTGAGGTTCTTACGTTGCAATAGCAATGTCAAAAGCAAATAAAATGGCCAACATCCTTTGCCAAAATCACAATACCAGTACGCAATTATACAAAAAAGGGCCATTGACACAACAAATAATGCAATAAAAAAAAAAACATAAATGGCTTGTAGTTGCAATATTCTAATTAGATGTTAATAAAGACCTTATCTCCAACTTGGACACAGAATTGCTTCTTGCTTCACAAAAATCAAGATTTGGTAGCATTTGTCAAATGGGAAACCGGTAAAATTAATGACCAGTCTCTTTCTTTGACTTCAAATACAAGCAATAAAGGATAACTATGGATCTTTCCTTTCCACAAAAGCAGGGGCGAGCAATGAAAACTTTCTAATTAAATAGATTATTAACCAAAATTATTAATAAGATATGCTAATATAGGAATTCACTTTCTCACAAATGAAAAAAAAAAAAAAGGCAAAGTGTGATGACTTGTTATATGTTAAAAATGTATAAGTATTTTAATTATATTAATATACATACAAAATAATGATATGTACATTACAAAAGAAAGATGCTTTTCGCAACGATTTTTTTTTTTTTGCATTTAATAGTAGTTTTTCATAAATTTAAAAAGAAAAATTGCTTTTTGTGATGGTTTCATTGCATTTAGTAACGGTTTGTTAGAATTTTTTTTTTAAAAAAATGTTTTTGACAATGGTTTACGTTGCATTTAGTAACAGTTTTCCAAAATTTTCTTTAAAAAAAATTATTTTTGATAGTGGTTAATTCTGCATTTAGTAATAGTTATACAGAATTTTTTTTAAAAAAATTATTTTTGATAACAGTTTACGTTGCATTTAGTGGCTGTTTTTCAAAAAATTTTACAAAATTACAACCGTAATAACAAATATTTAAATATATATTAGTCAAACATTAGAATTTAGCAACTTTATACATAATTTAGTAATAATTGGAATGTAAAAATCAAGGTGATACGTCATGACGAGCAGAAGAAGAGGACCTTGCATTTGTGACATGTTCACTTCCTATATCTGATGATTGTAAAATAAAACTAGAGCAAGTTATTATACTAACCCTAATATCAACAAAAAATACATTAAAATTTATTATGTATGTCCTATAAAGCTTCTATAAAAATGTTAACTTGATATTTGCATATATGCAGTAAATCATTGAACACATAAAGTATAAAATTAGTACCCAACTAGCAATTTGCATATTTGCTACAAAGCTTATTCAACACATTGGTAGAAAATATAGGCAGAAAATCATTCACAACAACAAATATATGTAACAACAGCAACAAATGCTTTAAACACAATAGGTATTGTCCAATTTCTAGAAGTTAGTTCTAACTTATGATTTATATGCAGTAAATATAGCAACAACAAACATAGTTATTCCATCAACAACAATCAATAAACATAGCCAATTCAAGTGTGTAAAAGTTCATTCAGCTAGCAAGGGAGAAAATTAATGCAGAAAATCGTTCACATAAAGTATGAAATTAGTACCCAACGAGCAATTTGAATATTTGCTACAAAGCTCATTCAACTAGCAAGGGAGAAAATCAATGCAGAAAATCATTCATTACAACACATAGAGTATGCAATTGGTACCCAACTAGCAATTTGCATATTTGCTACAAAGCACATTCAGCTAGCAAGGTAAAAAATCAATATGAAAAATCCAATTCTTAAAAGCTAGCTCTAACTTATGATTTATATGTAGCAAATACGGTAGCAACAAACATTACTAATCCATAAACAATAATCAATAAACATACCCAATCCATCATTAACAAGTAAAGAGAAGAATAGAAATTTACTATTGGAGTGTAAGCTGTCAAATTAGCAATTTCTTCATGCATTGTCCCAAACATTTTTGAAAAATTGATGCCAATGCTCCCTCTATAGCCAATTGCCTTTCACATTTAGAAGTCAACTCTACCTTTAAACTTTGGACTCTCATTTGCATCTGCTTACTATAACTAGGGCTATCGAATGTCATGCCATTAAATTGCCAAGAAGTTTTTCTAAACACATTTGAAGGGGATGGTCCAAAGCCCAAACCTTGAACCCATCTAGAGTACTCTTTTCCAAATACCTTTGTCACAGCATCATCCTGTAACATGACTTGAAATTACAAAGAAGGGTCTTAGGAGAAGATCTTCTTAATTTGCTCCTGCAAAAATAAAATATCCACTGTATTAATAAGTTTATGAATGTGTAATCCTATAACATAAAATATGAAGCAAAAACTAAATCTTTTGTCTTTAACTACTTCATTAACATAAGTGTCGTCTGGTTTCTCATGAACATGAAACTATAGATTTGTTCTTCCTATCGGATGACCTAACTCTTCAACTTATATAAGAGTATATATCAATTTAGATAGTATGTCTCAACTTAGATAATATATCAGTACTTAGTTAAGAATGTGTGGAAGAAAGCCAATTCAGCCTTTTTTCTAGCAAAGCTTTTGGAGCTAACTGTGCATGGAACCAGTTACTTCTAGCAATTTGATGCATTTTTTCCTACACATATCCTATAATAAGAAGGAATCATTATTATCAATATTTGCATATACATTTTGATTAAATAGTGTACTTACAT
>JANHAO010000436.1:0-41880 GCA_026873985.1 Saraca asoca | reverse complement strand
TTTTATTGCAATTATTGTGGCTTTTCGTGGTTGCTTTAGTGTTTTTTTAGGTAGTTTTGTTAAAGCATTTTAATGATTTTTTTTTAGGGTTCACATTAAAGAATGGTCTTCTGTTAGTATTGTCTTTTGTTAGTGGCTTATTTGGGGCTTTGTGTTTACCCCAAATATTCCTATGTACGAGGTTGGCTAAGGGTGCACATGGGTTTACTATTTCAACTGCATTATTCATTGATTTAGGGAGTTTTTAATTGCCTTTTTGCTATTTTTTACGGGTGACAAAAGAGCAGAGTTTTGACATCCATTCACATCATCATGCAAGAAAATTCATTGACAACCCTATAAAGCTATACATTAAAGGATCTATTTAAGTAATTTAAAAGATGGACCCTAATGAAATTTTTACTATAGAAATAACAATGCTTGTGAAGCTTAATGGGTACCCAAGTTATAAAGCAATCTTTTTTGGAGTTTCTAAGTAGTCACTTGATAATGGCTTGAAACTAATTGAAAAGGATAGTAGCATACATGAGCTATGTCGTGAAAGGTCACTCTATAATTGAAGTGTATGTTGAACATGAACTAAATTGCCCCATACAAGAAAAAGTAGAAGGGGAAGAGGAAGTGGTTCCTAACAATATTCTTGTAATGGCAATACATATGGAAGAGGAGATAGATGAGTTAAAAGAGATAGTGGGGGATGATGAGTTAAAGAAGAAGAAGTTGAATTTGTTGAAGTTCCAGTGATGTGAGAGGATGCTAATGATCAAAGTTATAAGAAGGAGTTTTGAAAGTAAAGATGCGAGTGGCTTTGAAGATAGTGACTATGATGAGGAGTTTGATTAGGCTAGAGTCTTACCATTAGCACAGCAAAGTGCATTCAAGCAACTAGCATCATAACAAGGTCCATGTAAGTAGCCAATCAAGGCTAATGCAGAAAATTCTAGTAAAAAGCCAACAATGGCAACTAATTGGATTGATGAGGATGAAGACTCAGACATCCTTTCCATAGTTGTAGGCTCAAATGAAGATGGAAACTTCAACAAGCAAAGGCTCCCTAAATTTAAGGCCTCAAGACCTATCCAAGGTTCACTTTAATCTTAGCATGGAGTTTTCATCACTTAAACTAGCTAAAGATGTTGTCAAAGAATATGCAGTGGCAAACATAGTCAATGTTTGGAATGAAAAAAAAAAATGATAAGAAGATGCTAGTAGTGAAGTGTAGCCTAAGCTATCCTTTTTACCTTAAGATTAGCCTAAATAGAGGTAGAGGGTGCTTTCAAGTAAAGAGAATTGATGCAAAACACACATTTGCAAGACAATTCAAGAACATGCAAACTAAGACTACATGGCTGGCCAAGAAGTTTATGGATAAGATAAGGGAAGATCCTAAAATGAAAAGTAAAAACATAAAGGCAGATGCAAGGACCAACTGGAATACACATCTGACTAAGGTACAAGTTTATAGGGCAAAAAAAAGGGCAATTAAAATGATATGAGATTCAGTCAATGATCAATATAAAAATCTGAAGGGTTATACAAAAGAGTTGAAGAGAAGCAACAAGGGAATCTCAATTTTCATTATGGTGGATAGACTAAAAAAGGGTTAGCTTTAATTTTTCAAAGGTTTTATGTATGTTTGGAAGAATGCATTTGTTAAGACATGTAGGCCATTGATAGGACTTGGTGCCTATTTCTTGAAAGGTGTGTTTGGTGGATAGTTATTAGCAATTATTGGGAAAAATGGGAATAATCAGATGTTATTAATAACTTTTGTAGTGGTGGAGGCATAGGTGAAGGACACTTGGTAGTGATATGTGAACAAGTTAATAAAGGACATAGGACTTATACCCAGGCATAATTGGGCTTTTATAAATGACTAGAAAAAAGTACCTTATATTTGTTACCAAATATATAAGTGTTATTGTTATCCTATGTTTTTGAAACTAATGCATATTCCTTTTCTTCTTTGAAGGGCCTTATTATAACATTATCAACTCTACATACAGGTGTAAAACACAAAGTTTGTGTCAAGCATATGCATGCAAACTTCAAAAAAGAACATCTTGATTTTGAATTGAAGGATGCCATGTGGAAGGCTACTAGAGCAAGTACTATACCAGAGCTTGATATTGCTATGGAAGAGCTAAAGCTATTGAGTGATAAGGCTTGGACACATATAAACAAGTTTAATCTTAAAATATGTATTAAGGCACACATGCCAACTTGTTCCAAGTGTGACCTATAGGTAAACAATGTGTAAAGCTTTTAATAAGACTATTATAGAGTACAGAGATAAGCCAATTATACAAATGGTAGAGTATATCAGAATGTATCTAATGGAGAGGTTTATAAAGATGAGGGAAAGGGTGTCCAAGTATCATAAGGAAATTTATCCTAAAATAGTGTAGATACTAGGAAAAGTTAGAAACAAAAGTAGTTAATGGACCCTTAAATGGGTAAAGGATACACAGTGTGTCATATTTCAAGTCATGCAGATGTCGGATAGATATCTAGTTAACTTGGTAGACAGAACATGCTTATATAGGAAATAGGTTTTAATTAGTATCCTATGTTGTACTTAGTGGTAACTATGGCATATAACAATATTAACCTGCAGGATTTTGTCCACTAGTACTACAAGTAAAATTTCATGCTATGTTTGTTTTTAATTCACTTTTTTGTGTTTACTAATATGCTTTTGTTTCTTGTTCTACAAAAAGGAAATTTACATGAAAACCTATGCAAAAATGATACACCCAACTAGTCCCAAACTATGGCCAAAGACCAACTTAGAGCCAATAATATCACCATAATTGAGGAAACGCCCTAGTAGCCAAAGAAAGAAAAATAATGATGAACTAAAGAATCCTAACTAATTATCCCACAAAAATTACCTTATCAAATGCCACTAGTATGGGATGGTAAGACATAATGTGAAGACATAAAAGACAAGACTCAAGTTGATAAAGTTATACCCATTAGGGGCAATAAAGTAAGTAGTACTTTCTTTAGCTTATTGTGATTGTTCATCATCAATAACATGAATTAAATAATTTTTATTTGTGTTGGCAAAACAAAAAAAAAGTCAAATGGATCACAAATTGAACTAACTCAACTTATTGGTGCTTCAACAAGATGTACATCCTCCAAGCCGATTGGTGGCTTTACAAGGTCTACATCATCACAACATGATTTTTGCTTCAAATCAATATCTTCACATCCTATTGGTGGCTCTAGGAAATGAAGTAATATTGCTAGAAAAAATCTCATCACAAAAGACACAATTTAATGCTATTTACTATAGTTTTTTAGTAGGAAATGTTTTTTGAGTCACAATTTCAATTAGGAAAATTCTTGACTTTTGATAGCAAGACTGAATTGTTCCCAAGTGTATGTTAATAGTCTTTTGAGTGACAACTTCAATTAAGGATATTGTTAGAAAGTTTACAATTTAATAAGGTTATATCAAATGAACCATTTGTTTTGTTAGTAGAACTAAATTGTTAGCTAGTGTATGTTGAAGTTATATCTAGTTTAATTATTAGGAAATCTTGCTTATTAAATTTTATATCAGTGCAACCAATTATTTGTATCATTTTTGCTATCCAATTGGTATTAATTTTGTACTAGTTACTAACTTTAGGATTGGCGCTAGTTTTGTGATCCAATTGGCATAAATTTTATACTAGTTAACAGCTAACTATTGGCACTAATTTTGCATCATCAAAGAGTCAACTATTGGCATCAATCTATATCTATGGAACATCATTCTTTCCATTATTACCTACCATTTTAATTTAACTAGTGTGTTCAACTTTGAAAAGAGATTTAAATGGCTCCCTTTATAAGTTTTTTATGGCCATTATAACGAATGGGTATAAGAATGATTTGGTTAAATGAAAGTTATCTTCTTCTTTTATTTGTTATTTGTGATTCTTTTTATGATTTTTTAAGGCTATTAATGATTTTAGTATTATTTGGTCATCAATTTTCCAGTGACAAATAGAAACTGGTGCCAACCTTGAAATTCTTTTAATACATTCAAGAATTAATTCTTTTAATACACAATTATATAATATTCACGTTTTGGTATCGTTCTATAAACACTTACTCAAACACTTTTGTATATAACAACAAATACAATGTTGTTATGATTAACTAATTATGTAGCCAATTATTTACACTAGCATCTTGTTTGCACTAATGTTGCTACAATTAACTAATTATGCAGCATTTTACTAATTACTTTACAACAATTTATAGCCAACAATTCAGCCAAGTTTTTCATTTTCATTAGCATCCATTTTGCACCAACCTTTTTTTTTGTATCAATTAACGTCTATTTTATACCAACTACTTTTGCAAGTAAACTGTACATAAAAGAACAATACATTAATAATAACAAAAATTTTCATTAACATAATCATAGGTTACAACCAACTGTACGAGGTTTTTTTTTTTTTTGTCAAAATAGAAGTTACACAACATTGGAAATTAGCCTAAATCCTTCCATATCCACCCAAAATCCATCCTACTCTATTACGCAGAAGAAATTTTATAATAATAACAAGCAAAACCAAATTCATTACAATATCCAAAACTTTTATTGAGCAACTACTATAAAAATTCCTTTTATAAATTATGGATATTTAAATTTTATTCGTATATAATTTGTAAAACGTATCATGAAAAGATTTTAATAAATAATTTTATCTAATAACTTATAATTTTAGGCATATGTTTTAAGTGTTTTAATTTATTAAAGTACTTTAGTAATTGTTATGAAAAATAAATAAATAAATTAATTATTTTTGTTTAAATGTTTGGACTTGTTACTTATTCCAAGTACTTAAAAATTATTAAGCATATAATATAAGTTTTAGATTTTATTAAATGGTGTTCCAACTTCATTAAGTACATTTTTAAAATTAATGATGGAGTGTTTGAAGTGATTTTTTATTTACATCAGTTGTTTAATGGGTCTTAGATAAACTATAAATTTAACAATAGTTAATTTAAAGAATAGATAAATTATTCAATATTTATGATTATTTTAAATGCTAAAAGTATTATTTATTTTAACTATTAAATAAATATTTAGCTTACCTTATGATAAAATTTGTAGCTTAAGTTTTATTAAGTTATAGAAATTTCATTTAATTGAATTTTGTAATTTATGGAATTGTATTTAATATTTTGTTTGTATGACACTAGTTATTTAATATGTGCTAAGTATATCTCAATATTTATAATCTAGATTCTAAAACCTATATTTAAATATTTTAAATAATTTGAATGAACTATATATGTATATTTATGTTTTAAAACTTAATTGGTATTAGGGATAAGCAAAATTTTGACTACTGAACAAAACCAACTAATGTTGGTTTTCAATTTGTATCCATCAAAAATAGGTTGAAAATTTTGTAAAAATACAATTATGATTCGAAATCGATGATGCAATGGGAGATCCATTTATAACCGAGCCTAACTGCCATCTTATATACAAGTTTTCTCACCTTGCACACTATTGTAATACTTTTGTATTAATTTATTAAATATTATTTTTTTATTTCATTTTGCCTTTGAAAGCATGCACTTTTGTTTAGTTTTTTATTAGATATTTTTATTCACTAAAAAGTGTTTGACTGTTGCATTCTTGAGAAGCATGAACACATCAAGTATTTCATTAACCCCACTTTCTTCTTACTCTGTCCATATTCAACTTATACAGAAATTTATCATCTTCCTTTATCATTTCTCTATTTCTTTTAAATATTACACTAATTTTTTTTACCTCAATGTACTTCATTTCTCTATACCCAATTTTATCTTCCAAGTATATAATCCTACTTCTCTTGTTGTTTGGTGCATTTTTTTATATCTATTTGTTTCTTTTCTTTTCTTAAATTTTTCCTTTTTTTTTTGTGCTTATTGAATGTATATCACACCAAAGCAAGAAGGATGATTTTTTCAATGAAAGATGAAGAGAACACTGCATATAGAGCTACTTCTTATGGTGTAGTCATTTAGAATTCATAGATATGTAGTGCATGTTTCAGATCTACTTGTATTTTAGTATATATTAGATCTAATGTATCTTCTTTAGATATAATGATGCTTAATGTTTAAAGCTTGTGTATGATTTTTTTTATTAATTTGATTTTGTTCTTCATCCTCTTATCAGTGTAAGCAATTTTTTCTTCAAAATCATTTCTTGTCGACTCATGAAATTGAATCAACTTAACCAAAATGGATACTTACTGGAAAATTTTGATTCACTGATAGAAGCAATCAATAATAGGTTTACAAAATATCACATAAAGTTGAATCGATTGGTTTGGGATTTATTACAAATCCAACTAAAATCGACTAATGATTGGTATGGTTTATAAATACTTACTTTTACTTCATTTTTTTTCCTACACTACAAAAAATTTAAGAAATGTGAGTGGATACTTTACTCTTTTTTCATATATATTATATATAAGTTTGATTTATAAAACAAACTTGAGTTTGGATTTTATCTTATACTAAAGTTTTGAACTAGTTATAGTCTTATTATTTACTTATAGTGAAATTGATACGTCACATTTTAGTAAATTTGCTTTTATATGGTATTGGTATTGAAAATTGGATTTATGAAGATAATGTTATTGGAATTTGTAACAAAAATGCTTAATATGCTTTGGGTGCTTGAAAATCTTAATTTTATGAAAACAATAATTGACATGTGAAATGATGGCATAGGTAATGATAGAAATTTATTTTTAGGTAAATAGTGTCATTATGAAATAATGATTCTCTCTTGATTTTATGGTGAATTTATTTTGAATCATTGCAAAGTTCCTTTAGGAAACCTCCAAGTGCAATTAGATATCAAATTCATGTGAAATTTGTGGAGGGATAAGGGAGATTGAATTGGTGGAGAGATAAAGTTAACAATGATGCAACTTATATATTATATAGGTAAGGTGGGTCAGAGGAATTCAATAAGGAACCCTACTATAATTTAATATTACATGACACTTACTATTTATTTTCTACCTTACATTATTTTGCTTGAATGCACATATTTATATTTTCTATACTTCCTAAGTGAGATATTTAGTTTATTTATTCATGTCCTTTAAGTAACTCATATAAAAGTTTAGTAAATGATGATATTATTAATTTCTTATGCCTTATCCGATTATTGGTTTTATTTTAGTGTAAGTTAATTTATGATAATTACCATTTTTATTATAATTATACTTTAGTTTCATAAATAAGAAAATTTTCAAGTAAGAATTCATTTTGAAAGCATATGAAGAATTAAGCTTTTTTTTTTTTTTGTTAAACTAAAATTGGATAGGATATGACAATTAGTGGGATGGATTTAGGTCCACAAATCATGTGATTGTCAAAGATAGTGGGAGCTTATCATTAAAACTTATTTGAAAATCACAATTATAAAGAACCCTACATAGAAATGTTCCTTCCAAATACTTTGAGATAGAAAGTGAGTCTTTCTTAATTGTTTTTGTGGATATTGATGTGTTTTCTACAAAGCAAGTGAAAAAGTGCTTGATTCACTTGCTTTGAATTAGTGGCTAAGTGTCATAAAAGAGAAAATGTGCTCCATGATAGAATTGGGCTTGATTTGTGGTGAATGGAAAGGTGTAGACTATGCAAAGATTTTATCTCTTACGATGAAATTTGCATCTAAATGCTTTATCCTAGTAATTATTTCACATTTAAAATTGAAATTGTTTCACATGTTTGTGAAAATAGCTCTCCTTATTAGAGAACTAAATAAAAAGATTTATATGGATTCATCCATTGGCTTTAGAGCTATGGGACAAGTGCACAAGTCGTGTCACTTAATTAAAGAAATCCATTTATTAACTTAAGCATTCATCCAGTCAATGTTACATTTGATTTCATAAAACTTTTGCATCGGCAAGCTTTATTATATTTAAAGAGAACCATTGTGCATGTGTTAAGAGAATTGAGAATAAGATTCTCATCCTTTCACTTTATGTCATATTGCTTACTAGGAATATTATGGAATTGAAGCATGCAACTAAAAGGTAGTTGCCCTTCATATTTAAAATGAAATGTTTGGATCATGTAGACCACATCCTTAAGGATAAAATCTTATGAGATCATTTTGAGATATTCTTGAGTTTGTCTCAAGAAACTTACATTTCAAGGATCTTAGAACATTTTTACATACTTGATTCCAAATTCATGGATATTTTGAAAGATATGACCTTTCCCTAAGCTTAGATCAATGTCCTAAGATAGAGGAAGAAATGATGCAAATGGAAGGAGTTCCATATGTGAATGCAATAGATAGTTTGATAAACATTGTGAAATATACTCGACTTGACATCAACATGGTTAATAGATTTTAAAATAATCTTAAGATTACATATTAGGGAGCAACCAATGGGATACTTAACAAATCTAATAGATGCTCAAAATATGACTTTATGCTATTTACGTGGGAGTATAAAGCTAATAATGCTAACAGCTTGTACACGTAAATGAACATAAGTTCGTATTAAGCTATGTGTTTATGCTAGAAGGAGGAGTCATTTTATATTGTAGCAAGAAGTAGCCTTTATTAGTCTATAAATAATTTCATTGCATATAGAGTAGTTTCCCTGTAGTATATCAATATTAATGATGAGTTTGCTGATGTTTTTTTTACAAAATCTATCATAAGAGATGCTTTAGTAAGCATGTTAGAAGTTTAGGTTCAATAAGCATTTAATATACTACTGTATTGTGTTTTGTTTTTGGTAAAATAAAGTTGCGGTGCTTTGTTTGTGGTAAAATAAAATTATCTTTCTGTCATTTGTTAAATTATGATAAAGATTAATTAGATGCTTATATTTATTATCATTAGACTTGGATTGTTTCTCTCACACAGGAAAATTTGCCCCAATGTTTGAGTAATAGGTGGGATGAGACTTAAACAATCACCAGGTACCATGTGTAGATGATCTCCTTATTGCAAAGGTGGTAAGTGAGGATTTATGGTAAAAACATGCCACTTTAGCTATGTGCTAAAATAAGACTTTTCAATAGCCAAGCATAAAGTATGTTCACAACTTTATATAGCCTATATGAAGTCGAATTCAAAACTTCATGTTTCAATTTAGTCGCTTTGTGATGATTAGTCTAAGTTCTGTATAGTGTAAGTTAAGCTATGTTAGAAAGTGATCAAATGGGTCCCTACTTTGTTACTATGTGAGCCATATAGGACTTACGAGTGTCTTACATTTGTACCCTTTAGGACTAGGACCTAGGTTATGAATCTAAGGTTGGGTGTTGCTACTTTAGCATGATCTCTAACGGCTAGGAATCATATGGTCTCATGGAAAATGTATAAGAAAATAGCTTGAACTTAGCGAACTGACACGAACATATAAGAAAAAATCATTTAATCTTACACATATGGGTTTATAGCTTATTGCCTAGGCAATTATATAAACTTGAGTGTTGCTGTTTCAAATTAGTCACTTTGTAGTGACTTGATATGTCATTTACTTGCTAGTACCTTTCTCGTGTGATTGCAAGTTCCATTCCCTATATGCTTGAGAGATTAAAATAAACATTGAATAAAGGAATATGAGTGGGAGATGTTGCATGACATGTGATGTGTTCACATGAGCAAGGCTACATGAAATTATTTTTAATCTTATTATCCATTAATTATTTAATTTGTTTAATTAATTAATTGAGATACATAAAGAAATTAATCATAAATGGGTTTGTGATAATGGTTAATTAATATTTGATAAGCATATTATCTACAAATTGATTTTTTAGATAAGTATTCCTTAAATAAGAATTCTAAATTAATTAAGATGATATCTTCAAATTGCTTTTAAGTAGAGTAAAATATTCAAAATAAGAGAAAATTTGTGCTCCCCTTTACCAATATGAAAAATATGAGTTTTTTATTTCCTCTCCTTATCATTTTACTCTTAGAGGCATCATCAAGAACATGATTGAGTTTGTGTGTATGTGGATTATGATATAAGCTAAGGTAACAACGCTTCCATTATGAGATCCAAAGCTACAAGAAGCAACCCTCAGATCCCAATTTTTAGAAATATACCAAAAGAGGACATTATCTTTGACTAATATTTTGATTGTTGGATTAAGGCGGGTCCTTATGTGCATATATTTATTAAGTACATTTCTAAAGTTAATAATAGAGTGTTTGAAGTGCTTCTGTATTTAAATAAGTTATTTAATGAGTCTTAGATAAACTATAAGTTTAATAATAGCTAATTTGAAGAATAAATAAATTATTCAATATTTATGGTTGTTTGAAATGCTTAAAGTTTTAATTATTTTAACTAATAAATAAACATTTAGTTTATCTTATGACAAGATTTGTAGCTAAAGTTTTATTAAGTGTTATAAAAATTTTATTTAATTGGATTTTACAATTTATGAAAGCATATTTAATATTCTATTTTTACCATACTAGCTATTTAATGTGTGCTAAGTATATCAAAAGAAGACATTGACTTTGAATAATATCTTGACGGTTGGATTAGGATGAATCTTCATGTGCATATATTTATTAAGTATACTTCTAAAATTAAAGATAGAGTATTTGAAGTACTTCTTTATTTAAATAAGTTATTCATTGAGTCTTAGATAAACTATAAGTTTAATAATAGTTAATTTGAAGAATAAATAAATTACTCAATATTTATAGTTGTTTGAAATGCTTAAAGTATTATTTATTTTAACTATTAAATAAACACTTGATTTATCTTATGACAAGATTTGTAACTTAAGCTTTATTAAGTGTTATGAAAATTTTATTTAATTACATTTTACAATTTATGGAAGCGTATTTAATGTTCTATTTTTACTATAGTAGCTATTCAACGTGTGTTAAGTATATCTCAATTTTAACAATTTAGATTCTAAAACTTATGTTTAAATATTATAAATAATTTGTGTAAACTATATATATACACATATATATATGTTTTAAAACTTCATTGGTGTGGTTTATAAATACTTAATTTTACATGATTTGTTTCTATATCACAAAATTTTCTTTTTGTGTTTCCTTCTAATTTTTCTTTTTTCCTTTTTTTTAATTTCCATTTCCCCTTCTTCGTTTCAAATAAAAAAAAGCCCAAAACTCCTATTTCCTTCTCTATCTTTGACCTCTTCCTCTTCTTTTCCCCTTCTTTTTTGACTAGTGGCCACCTTCTTCTTCTTAATCTAGAGTCTTTTCCTCACTCGACATTATCGCCTATAATGTGGCTAATGAACCAATAAACCCAACTCTATTGGAACAATACAAATCACCACCTTCACTCCACTCTATTGCTGCACCTAACCAAGGTTTACCAAACTTAACATTGGTAGAACCAAAATCAGCTATTGTTATTCTATTTTGTTATGGTTGGATAGCAAAGCTAGGTGAGCGAAACCAACAAGTTAAGTAAGGAGCTTGGACTAAAGCTCCTTTAATAGTCCATATGATAACCACTTCAGGTATGGCCTTATCTTAAACCTCTTCTCTAAACTTACTAGCTTTGTTAGGTTTTCTTAGACTTCCATAAAGCTTTTTTCTAAATTTGTGCCATTGTTTTTAAAAATTAGGAATAGAGTGGACCTTTGTTGAATTTTAGGTTAATTTCTAAAACCAAAGAGTAAAAACTTTATAATTTGTGTTAAACAAAGGTACAGGCTTACTAGATTAAGACCATTTGATGATTAGTATGGTTAATATTAGGATAACAACTATTGCTTGAGAATTAGGGATTGTTATTGGCTATATGTAAGGTACATTATGGAACTCTTAAATTGTTTGATTTTTTAGTAGAATGGTTTGCTTGTTTACGAGGTAGAGTGATTTGAGTACAAATGGAATAAATAGAAATGATAATTTGTGTGATTGATACTTTAAAAGCCTTGGAGAATTTGGAGCTTTAGAAAGGAGCCTAAGGAAGAGCTCAATACTTTTGAAAGAAATTTAGAAATCAAAAAGTCCTATGAACTAAGCTCTAAGAGCTTGGGAACTAAATGGATAGTTTACTCTCTTTTTTATATATATTATACATAAAAGTTTTATTTTTAACAAATTTGTGCTTTGATTTTATCTTGTATTAAAGTTTTGAACTAGTTATAGTCTCATTATTTGCTTACATTAAAATTGATAGTTCACATTTTAGTAAATTGTCTTTATATGGCATTGGTATTGAAAATTGGTTTTATGAAAATAATGTTGTTGGAATAATTAGGATGATAAAAGAAAAATTAGAATAAAATCTCATTTTTCCCATTTAGCCAATATGTGCCACTTTAGATGCCATATCATCTAAGTAAGCAATATCAGCATTTTCCATCCAACTTTGGATGGAAGTTGGATGAAGGGAGCCAATTGCATTCTTGAAAAAAAAATATAAGGATAACATTATTCAAATTAAAATAATAGGGATCAAATTGTAATTTTTGTCAAAATCGAGGGACCAACAAAGTGTTACTATTTTCACAACCATTTTTTTACTAATCTCACAATTAAGGATGGTAATTCACCCTGAATTTGGGGATTCCTACAAGGATTGTCTAATAAGGTGTGGGAATGGGGCAAAAATTTGCCCCGTTCCAAATTTTGGAAATGAGGTAAGAATCATAGTTCCCTACACTTGTTGAGCCATGCCTTGCTCCAAGATTTAAAAATATTATTTTATTTTTGCTTTGTAATATATAATACATTTCAAGTAAGAATATTTAAGTATTTTCAAATTATATGATTATAAAATTATTATATTTTGTATGTATTAAGTATCTTTAAATGTAAATTTGGAGCTTTATTTATTTATGTTTGAAATTATTTAGTAATTACATAAAAATTTGCAATAATTAATTTCAAATTTTATATTTTTTTATAATTTTTTTATTTTTTAATCATTCCCCAAAAATCTCCATGGAGCTTTGTTACTTGTGGGGCATTGGGATGGGGTGAATTTTCTTTCTAATAATGGAACATAAGACAAGGCAAATTTTGTCACATAGGATAAGTGAAGGTTGATCTATCCCCAACAGCAGCCCATAGTCATTTCTACTCACAACTCATTAAAAATAAAAAATTTATATAGCTTAAATTATCTCTTAATTAAATAAATTAAGAATTAAATTTCATAAATAATAGGTCTTATTTTATTCTTTTAAAAAATAAATATACATAAAATTACTCTATAACATTTAATGTAAACTACTTTATTATCAAAATTATATGAATTTAATTAAAATCATGCTAAAAAAAAAAGAAAACATGATTAATTACAAGAAAAGATTAAATAAATAAAATTAAGTAGCATGAATTAAATCACAAGTTAAAGAAAAATATTCAACCACAAGTTTTAATAAAAAGAATTTTCTAAAATTAATAAAATGATAAAAAAAAACTTCCAAGAACTCATGTATATTAAAACTAATATATAAAATAATTTACAATTAAAAAAATAAAAAGATACTTACGAGTCATATTTGATTTTAGCAATAAATTAAGTTCATCACATTAAAAAGTTATAAAGTAATTTTACACATGTTTTTTAGAAATAATAAAATGATAGCTATTAATTATTAGTATTTTGATTTGTACACTATTCAATTAAATGGTAATTTAGTCTATATGAAAATTTTGTATTAAATAAAATATGACATTAGCAAATGTAGTTGTGGAAATAGCCTCCACCTTTTATATAACTCATATTCAATTGTCGAAAACTGGTTGAACCACCTTAAATGAAGTTGCCAATAATACAAGTTTTGCATATTATGAATTATGTTTTAAGAATAAAGAAATTATGTGATATTTTATATGTTACAGACAATGTTCTTTTTAAGAATCAAAATAGTTTGTTTTGATCTAGAAAGCAATTAGCTTTAGGAAAAAATATTTTTGTGTGAAAGATCATTTTGTTTTGAAAAATTATGGCCAAATTATTCATGCAATTCCTACAATAAAAGTAATTGTGAAACAAAAATAAAAAGATATTTATAAGCCATTTTTTATTTTAGTCATAAATTAAGTTCATCACAATAAAAGTTATAAAGCAATTTTAGGCATACTTATTTTTTAGAAAAAAATAATATGACAGTTATCAATTATTAGTATTGATTTTTACCTTTTTTAATTATTAGTATTAATTTAGTATTGATTTAATCTATATAAAAGTTTTGCATTAAATAAGATGTGTCATGAGCAAAAGTAGTTGTGAAAATAGTCCCATTTTTTTCATAACTCGTATTTGATTGTTGAAAACTAGTTGACCCAACATTAAATGAAGTTGTAAATAATACAAGTTATACTCATTGGGAATTTTATTCCAGAATAAAAAAAATTGTATGGTGTTTTATGTGTTATAAATAATATTTCCTTTACAAATCAATGCGAAGAGTTTGTCTTGACTAGGATAAACAATCACTGTAAAAAAGTAAGATTCTTGTGTGAAAGACCATTTTATTTGAAAAAAAATTATACTAAAATAATTCATGTAATACCAATAACAAAAGTGATTGTGAAAAAAAATAAAAAATATATTTATAAATTATATTTGACTTTAATAATAAATTAAGTTCATCACATTAAAAGCTATAAAACAATTTTAGGCATACTTGTTTTATAAAAAAAACAAAATGACAAGATTATTATTATTATTATTTACTTTATTTAATTATAGAATAATTTATTTTATATAAAAGTACCATTTTGTTTTGAAAAAAATCATGCCAAAATAATTTATGTAATACCAATAACAAAAGTGATTATGAAAAAAAAATAAAAAATATATTTATAAGTCATATTTGACTTTAGTAATAAATTACGTTCTCACGTTAAAAGTTATAGAACAATTTTAGGCATGCTTGTTTTATAGAAAAAATAAAATGACAACAATTAATTATTATTATTAATTTTTACTTTATTTAATTATAGAATAATTTAGTTTATATAAAAGTTTTGCATTAAATAAGATGTGGCATTACCAAAAGTAATTTTGAAAATAGTGCATCCCTAACAAAGTGATGACATTTTACAAAGTTAATTTGTTTTTAGGAGAAAATTTGGAGTCACATTTCTCCTATTTTATAAATTATTAACAAATTGTTATTCACATATGTCGATTATTGACAAAACCTAATAGAGAAATGACAAAAGGTATCCAATTAAAATTAAAAATAAATATAAAGATTTAATTTCAAAAGTTTAAACTATAATGACCTAACTAAAATTTGATTAAAATTATAAGGAATAATAGTATAATTTAACCCTTTATAAGTAAATTTTAGCAAAAAAAAAAACCATGTCTACTATAATTTTCTACAGTAATATTCCAAGGCCATCTCATCAATATTCATTTCATTTTGCCTTGGATTGCAAAATTACTAGAGTTATGTCTATATACATAGTAAAAAAAAGAACAAATACCAACTATTATAATTTTTATGAAAAATTTTATGTATTTTACAATTTTTTATTGAAAATTATAATTTTTATGCAAAAGTAAAAAAATTGAAATTTTTTTTAAGCAAATTCAAATGATTTGTGACATTTTTTTTATACTTGTTACATATAAGATTTGTACACACTTAATTTTTAGTGAAAAAATTACAAGATTTTACATAAAAGTCACAACATTTATGATTTTTTTATATTAAACTTTAATAAAAACTTGTAAAATTTCCGAATTTAAATCATTACCTAAACTATTAATATAACAAAAAAAAACTTTTCATAGATAACAAACAATAACCCTAGAGCACCCTTATCAAACAAACTAATGTTAATAACATTTGGATTTGTGCTACATGTGTTCATTAATAGGGTCAGACTTCCTCACTTTGGTACATAATTAAAACAAGGACATCTTGGTCAAATGGTTAACAAAAGATTAATACATTAATAGTTCAATTAATTAACAATGCCAATGATGGGTTTGTAGTGCTAGTCCTTGCATTTATTTTTTTTACATTTATTGCCATTATTATCAAAGGAAAAATCATAGAAGAAAAAGAAAAAAATTAAAGGTAAGTTAGATAGCAAAAGGTTGGCAAAATGTATATGAATACCAACAACTTATCATAGTGAGAGGAACCAAAAGTTGAAGGCAATGTAAGGGAACACTACACTAAGTAATCATAGTTGAACGTAATCTATTATGCAAGGTAGAGCTTGTTCCTAAGACGATGTAGAAATCATCTATTGATTGTAATATTGAATGAGACATTGGTTTGTTGATTTTGTAATAGAGGAGATGAATTTTTTTCTCAATAATTGGTAGTTTAGTTCAAAAGAAAATCGAAATTCAACTTCAAAAGAGTTGAAAAGCCAAGTAATTATTTATAGATAGGTTTTTTTTTTCTTTTGCATTTTGGATAATTAGAAATTTATATTTGCAATTAATACTTTTACAATTGTTACTGATTGATTCCATCTTATTATAGTGGTGTATTTTTGCATTCAATTGGGATTAATATATTTCTAGTCTTGTTGTCTTAGTTGTGTATTTCTGTATTGTATTGATGAAACCTTTGCTTTAATTTTGTGCTCAATTTATTTTATATAATAAAGAAATAATAGTAATATGTTGTTTGTTTAAATATTGTTTGTGGTTGAAAACTTGATGTTACATGTTGCAATTAATTGTGTAGGAATGTATATGATTGTAGTTATAAATATGATAATTGATGTAAATGATTTTTGTTGTCGAAGCATTTAATTTGTCTTTTCATTAATCAGATCAATTGGTGTTATAACTTGCAATTAATTGTGTAACTATACAGATTATTGTGGTTATAAATATCATTAATGAAATTTTTAATATGTTTTTTGTTTCATTGATGTGGTAGAATTTAACATAAATGACTAAATTTGGTGTAATAAATGCAAATGAAAAGTTAGTACATCCTAAAAAAATATAAATGAAAAAAAATCTATCAACACTACGACAAAAAAAAACATGGTTTCCTATAGATTTACACATGGTTGAAAAGTCACATATAAATTCATGAGAAACACCATGGCCAACATGTGTAAGTGAAGCAAGGGTGGTTTTTAAATTTTGGCTATTTAAGGCAATATTTCCTATGGTTAAAGTTATGTAAAACCACATAAGTGATTTTCCACAACTTTAACCATATATAATGATCACTTGAAAGTCAAAATATTTTAACCCAATGCTTTTTTTTTCTTCATTTGACAGAATGCCCAATTAGTTATTTCCATTTCTTTTTCATCACCAACCATCTTCTCTCTACCACTCATTGTCATTTAAGCTTAATCTAATCATCCGCCTTGCTCTAACGACATCTTTCAAGTGAATAAGTCTTTCTTCTTTCTTTTCCCTTTTTTATTTTATGATTTTGCTCAAATTTATAATCGAAGGTTCCCTTTCTCTCTCTAAGAACTTTTATTGAAAACCTTTTAAATCTCCATTCAAATTTACTATAATCCAAAGGTTTGTAAGGTTGTGTTGTTATTGTTATGTGAAATTTTGTTCATTATAGTTTTAATTGTGAATATAATTGTTGTGTAAATCTATGAATTAGTTCTTTTTGTAGATAAATTGGATTTGTGAATTATAGAAAATTTGAATTTAATTGTTATGGTAAATCTTGTGTGGTATTTGTTTATTAATAGGTTTACTTGTGTAAAATCTATTAGGTTATAGTGAAATTTTGAAATTTTATTTTTCAATTGAAAAATTATGTTACAGTAAAATCAATTAGAGGAAGAGTTTAATTTATGATTTTAGGATGGAATTTGATTTAGGGAAGATAATGTTTGGTATTTTAGTGAAATTAAGCCAAAATTTCTTTAAGGTACATAACAAAATAAATATTAGATTGATATGTTAGATGATTTTAGGTAATTGTTAGAAAAATTATAATTAGATGATATTTGTAATATATTAGTTAATTGTTTAGAGTGTTTGTTGCTTGACTATTAGTTGTAGGTTGACTTGTATAAAAACTATTAGGTTATGATGAAATTAATTAGAGAAAAAGTTCAATTTATGATTTTAGGATGAAATTTTTGTTTAGTAAAGATTTATTTGGTATTTTTTAATATTATAGTTGATTTTCAAGTATTTGTCGATTGACTATTAGTTTTAAGTTAACTTATGTTAAAATTAGTTTTAGTTTAGATTTTTTGTTCATTGAATGATTTTTATTACTTTAAATATTTTTTGAAATTGTTATTCAAACTTATTTATTTAGAGTTAGCCTTAATATTTAACAAATGCATTTTGTCAACGTGTGAACATTAGTGGGTTGGAATGTGGAGTTCATTAGATTGAATTGAATTTGTGTAATATATTATAATATTGTTTTACATTAGAAATGGATATATTGGAGCATTGTAAGTGGATGTATAATAAATCACTTTCAGGGAAGAAAGAATATGTCAATGAATTTTTATTAGGAATTGAGAAATTTGTTGTCTTTGCTCGTCAACAAGAAATTTTTGCTAAAGAATGTATAATTAGGTGCCTTTATTTAAAGAGCAAGAATAAGAAAATATCTGAAACCCAAAAAAGTGAAAGCGTATAATTTTTTGAAAGGGTTTAAACCTATGTATTGGTATTGTTATAGTGAGGAAGAGCATACAATATATAAAGATAATTCAAGAAGTTTTATGCAAGAAAATAACTTTGAAGAACCAAAACTAATTTGAGAACATATGTTTTATACTACTAAGCCTAACTTCTGCAATTCTTATAATTACAATATAGGGAAACCCCAAATAAGGAAGCTAAAAAAATCCTATAATATGTTAAATATTGCTTATTGTCCATTATGGATTGGTTGCAATAGCCACACAAATTTGCTTGTCTCAGTTAGGATGTTGACACTGCAAGAAAATAAAGAATTTTTTACTTTTTTGAAGTTATAGGAAACCATGGGAAAATGCATGGCAAATCTAAAAATCATAGAGTTTTTTTCCTATGATTTAGAGTTGTGGGAAAGCAAAATTTGAACTTTCCCATAATCTATACACCTAGGAAGTCCATAAAGAATTTAAAAATATGATTTTCTCAGAAAAACTCATGGCAAACCATGAAATATTATATTTCATTTTCTTTCCCCTAGTCTTCATTACAAAAATCATCTTGAAAAAGCTGATTATATTAACAATCTCAGACATCAGAACCCCTATTTTTCTTTTCTTTTTCTTCTTCTTTTCTCTCTACCATTATTGCTCCATTGTCATTGCTACTATTTTTGCTATAGTTGGAGCTTTTTTCAATCATCTCTGATGAGATTTTCGCTTTTCATTGAAGGTAGGCGATTTTGAACCAATTAATTTTCTTTTTTCTTTGGGCCTAAAACTTGAAATATTAGAGTAGATTTTCCATATGCATTTGGGATTGATTGTTGAGGATTTGAAATATGCATTTAGTACTGATTATGTTATTTTTAATCTTGCAATGTGTATTTGATAAATATTGGTGAAGTTTACGTTTTTTGATTGAATATATGCATATTTGAGATAGTTATATTGTTAGTTGTTAAAAAATTGTTAGTTTATATTGTATATGTTATCTTGTGCCTTTTGTATTTTTTATTTACTATTGAATTTATTTATGTTGTATAGTTTTTGTTGTATACTTTATTTGTGAGAGTTACATTATGTGTGTTGTAAATATTGTTGTATATTTTATCTAAGTTACATAAGTAAGCTGCATTAGAAAATATTAAAAAGGAAATAATATGTATGTATAAACAAGCTATATTAGGATAAATTAATAGAAAATAAATTTAAGCACACTAGGATACAAGAAAATAACTTCTAAATTAGATAAATAAGCTATATTAGGAAATATTAAAAGGAAATATTAGTTTTGAATTAATGTTAGGAAGAAAAATAATAAGATTTGAAATTAGTTTTGATTTAATGTTAATGAAAAAATAATAAAACTTGAAATTAGTTCTGATTTAATATTAAGGAAAAAATAATAAGATTTAGAATTAGTTTTAACTCAGTGTTAGGGATAACAAATAATAAGATTTGAAAAAAAAAATAATAACACTTGAAACATTGCACATCTGTTAAAAAAATAGATTTAGTACTAGTTTTATTTATAGGTTAAAAAAAAGTATAAATAGGAATAGGATTATGTTGAGGTAAATTTTAGTTGTGTTAGATAAAAAAAAGATTTAATATTGATTTTATGTTTAGGTTAGAAAACAAAATATAAATAAGAATAGGATTATGTTTAAATAAATTTATGTTCGATAAAACATATATTTATTACTAACATGTTTAAGATGGGAAAAAATATAAATAGGAATAAAATTATATTCAAACAAATTTTTAGTCATGCTAGAGAGAAAAACATATTGAATACTAGTCTTATGTGTAGGATGGAAAAAAATATAAATAGGAATATAATTATGTTCAGATAAATTTTTAGTTATGTTAGATTAAAAAAAAAAAGACATTATTAATCTTATGTTTAGGTTTGCAAAAAAAAAAAAAATAGGAAAAGGATTATATTTAAGTAAGTTTTTTTTGTTATGTTAGATAAAAAAATTGATTTATTGTTGGTTTCATGTTTAGGTTAAATATATATAAATAAGAATAGAATTCTGTTTTGATAAATTTTTATTTATATTAGATAACAAAATAGATTTACTACTAATTTTATGTTTAGGTTTAAAACAAAAAATATAAATAGGGCAGTTACAATGTGGAATAAGATTTACTACTACTTAATTTTAATTTTTTTGATTAAATTTAATTTAATTTTGCTATTTCAACTTATTGGTAATTTTAATTAATTTTTAATTTAACCAATTTTTATTTCAATTTAAATATTGTAATTATTTTCATTATTTTCTTTCTTTCTTGTGCTTTCTTCGTCATTATTTTAAAAAAAAAACTCAATTCCCACAATTTATGTTAATGGAAATATATTTTTTTTTAATTTTAAGAATGTAATTTCCTCGAATTTTTTTTGTTAAAAAAATATTTCCACGACACTTTTTCTGGGAAATCAATTTTAAAAAAAAAAGGGGATAAAAAACACATAAAGAGTATTGAAAAAAAAATTTCACACAATATTCTCTCATAGTTATAATACCATGGGAAAATTTTTTCCACAATAAATCTTCTAAATTCCATGATTTTTTCCATGGGAAATAGTGTGATTTATCATAGTGTGAGCATCAAATCTAATTGTAATTTATCATGAGTTGTTTTAATAAAATAATAAAGCTATTGAAGGAAGCAAATATTGTATGATTCTTGTACCCCTAAACTTATATGAGGGTAAGAAGTTAGTTTCAAAACTTGGTCTTGGACATAAGAAGATAAATTGTTCCATTAATGGGCATATGCTTTATTTCAAAGATGATGAAGATGATAGACATCATAAATTTTGCGATGCACTTCGACAAAGGAACCAAGAGTGGGAAAAGGAAGATAAAAAGAAGTACATTTCATGAGAATATATTTATTATCTCATATCTAGGCCTTAATGGTTATTTGCTTTTATAAGATTAGCTAAACATATGAGATGGCATCATAAGAATTGACAACAAGAAGGGATGTTGTGTCACCCATCTAATGGAGAAGCATTGAAGCATTTCAGTAGAACATACTTTGATTTTGCTTGTGAACTTCAAAATGTTCATCTTAGCTTATGTTCTGATAGGTTTAGTTTGTATAATCAATCTATTGCATCATATTTCATTGGCACTTTATTGTTACACCATATAATTTATCTCTTGAGATATGTATGATTATAATTTATATGTTCTTGACCTTGATCATTCCTAAGTCACATAATCCTAAAAGTTTGCATCTCTTGATTGATAAGTTAAAAATCTTGTGGAATGATGGTATTTTTACATATGATGTTTATAAGAAACAAGACTTTATGCTTAGGGTTGCATTGATGTGGACAAGTAATAATTTTCCAATGTATAACATATTCTTTGGATGGTCTACTGTTAGAAAATTAGCATGTCCAATATACATGGACCACATAAAAGCATTCATATTAAAAGATGAAAGGAAACAATCATGGTTTAGTTGTCATAGATGCCTCTTGATCATTGATCATGTCTATAGAAGGAATAAGGATGCATTTTATGAAAATAGAGTTAGAACATCTCCACCATCTCATAGATTGACAAGTAATGAAGTTTAGGAAAGGGTATAGATGATTCTAAAGGTCATAGGAAGTTGGCCAATCATGTCAAACGAGCATGGAAAAGATCATAATTGGATAAAACAAAGTATATTTTGGGAACTGTTAGATTGGAAAATAAACATGATTTAGCATAATTTAAATGTCATGCACATTGAGCAAATTTGTTTGATAACCCTTTCAACTTGCTATTACAGACATTAATAGTAAGACCAAAGACAATTTAAAGACAAGGATGGATTTAAAGGAACACTGCAAGTGAAGGGACTTAAAACTTGTGGAGTTTGGTTATGGTAGGTTTTACAAATCAAAAGCAAACTTTACATTCACCATGGATTAGAAATGAACAATATGTGAATGAGTGAAAAACTTAAGAATGCCAAATGATTAGGCCACTAAGTTAAATAGGTATGATGATATTAGTTTTGGAAGTTTGTTTAGCATAAAGAATCATGATTGTTACATATTTATAGAATGTCTATTTCCAATGATATTTATTAGCCTACTTGACCCTTTAAGGAGGCCAACCACCAAACTCACTTAATTTTTTAAGGATTCATGCTTCACAACATTATGGGAGAGTGAACTTTTCTAGATGGAATGAAATATCCCAATTATCCTATGTAAATTGGAATAGATTTTTCCATTTGGTTTGATTTCATGGAACATTTGTCTATTCATTTATCACATGAGGCAAGAGTTGGCATTCCTGTACACTAGGTGGATATGTCTCTTTGAAAGGTAATAGATTTTCTCTATTGATTAATTCACTTTCCTTACACAAATGTTGTATATCATCATTAACTTCCAAAATAAATATATAATTGTAGGTTCCTTGATAAACTTAAGAAGAAGGTGGGAAATAAGGCACATGTTGAAGGGAGAGACAGCATAATTCTATCAATATTATTTTGTTTCGCTTATCCCACATCGAAGTAACCAGATTAATCAAAATGTTGATTGGTGGGAAGAGCCCAGTAAGCCAACATTATTAGTTTTCAATCATCTTGACCAACTATTCGAGGAAATGTGTTACTCAATTTTTTATTGACAAGGAATTTGTTGTAGCTACATTACATATTTTGTTGAGTTGTGATAAAGTTCAACCATACTAGAAGTTAGTGTGGCAATTAACACTAATAGCTACATTATGCATTTAGGTAAACTTGTCATTGGTATTCAATGCACGTAGTTTATTTATTGAATCATTATGGCAATCCACACCAAACATCACAAATCAAGATGTTGAGAATATCATTAACACTAACTTTTCTAATTAGTTTTAAAATTATGTATGTGCTAGATTTTGTTTTTGTCATAATTGATAGTTATTTCACATTATATAGGTGCATAAATCTAATGCTTCAAAACATGGTATTGACTTGCATGATCTTGTGTGGGGCCCATTATGTATAGCTAAAGCATGACTAATTTACGTTGGTAATGGCTACAAGTTTCACACTCAATCATAGAGTTAAGGGAAATCCATGAAATGTGGAATTTGTATCAGAATTACTAGGACTGTGAACTCAAATGAAGATGATTTTTATGGCATTTTTATGGATATGATTCAATTAGAGTATCTTAGCTAGCATAATAAAAGATAATTCTTTTTCCTGTGATTGGTTTGATCCTATAATCAATTGAGATAGAAGAGTGCATCCACAGTATAGGATAGTTAAGATTAAGCATAATAAAAGGTATGAAAAATATGATCACGTTATATTTGTAGCCTAAGATTCTATCAAGGAGGGTGAATTAGTCTTAAAATTTTACAAGTTTTTCAAATCATTTTCAAAACCCCCATTTTAATTTCATAAAATTTCAATAATAAGGAAACAAATGACCAACAATTTCAAGAACAAGAATAAGAACAAGCCATCTAGAAGTCAAAATCTTGGTTAGTTAATATCAACTAGATTATTAATAAATGCTTAAAAAGTAGAGTGCAAAAAAAAAAAGTATGGGAGATTAAAGAAGTAAGAGTTAAAGAGATCAAGTGCAAGTTTTATAATGGTTTGACTTTGGAGATCAATTTAAAGATTACATTCACTCTCAAGCTTAGTTGAGCTTAGTTCCACTATTTTAATATTCCTCCAAGTTTGAACCAAGCATGTAAAGAAATATTTACAAGGTTGTTTCACCCAAAAAGTCCACCCCTTTTCAAAATCCTCACTCAAAGCACTTCACTTGAGATTTCTCACTCTTACTCTTCTAGGTTTTCTTCACCAAAATAACAAAGAAGAATATTGAAGATTGTAGTATTTATAAAAAAGAATCAATAAGATTTAGATACGCAGGTGAAACACTACTGAGCTTGAGCTCAAAAGATGAAATTCAAGAATTGATTCAAGGAAATTTAAGTAGAGATTGATTAATTAGTGTAAGCTTGTGAGAGAGATGGTTTCGTCACTATTAGGAAATGTTCAAATAGCTTTCTTTTTCTTAATATGGCTTCTTGGGAGTGTTTAAATATGTTATTTTTCAAAAACTAGTTGTTATTTCAAATTTCAACCCAAGGTATTCAAATGTGTATGTTATATCGAGTGGAGACTTTGAAATTTTGACTTTGGTATTTGGATATGTATCTTGATGTCACAAAATGATACCCCTTTAACTTGGCCAATTTCATGAGGTATTTGGGTACGTATCTTGGTACCTTGTTCCCAGGCTTGCTATTGGTATCTAAATAGGCATCATGATACCATAAAATGGCATACTTTTAGGATGATTAATTTCATGAGGTATCTTACTATGTATCAAACTACCATTCTATAAAATGTGGTTTTTTAAATTAGTGAAGTTCTTATCTTTTAAAATATAAACTAATCAATTTTGAAACCATTTTTTATCAATTTGGGGTGATGTTTTCCACTTAAAATTAGTATGAAACTTTGTAAAACTAATTGGAAACAAATTCAAGAGTCATGAAAACAATCAAAACATTTTCAAAAACAATTTCAATACCTTAAATCAATTATTTAAAAGCAAGCAACCCTTTACAATTGCATTCTAAGCCTATACTAATCTTCAAAAACCTTCAAGCTAGACTTAGATGCTTCCAATAGAATTATTGCATGATCTAAATCATTAAGATATGAATTAACAAAGCCAAAAGTGTGTGTTAACATCAAAATATTGAATTAAACATCTAGAAAAGGAACTTGGTTCAACAATATTCATTTGACAAGCTATTCAAGTTTACTACACATCATATTATAGAAGAATAAGGAATAAGTTAGATTGGTGAGTTGTAACCAAGACAAAACCAAGAGGTGTAGTTGATAGTATCCACTAGTTAGAAGTTATGCACTAGGATGAAAAAATATGTTGTATCTATGAAATTGTTGACAATGACCAAGTTAACACATTGTGCGACAATGATAGAGGCCTTGAAGAAATTTATTACAATGTTGACATTGAAGGCTGAACTGTTGAGGACAAATAAGAGATTAGAAATAAGGATAATTAGGATAAAAATGATAAGAGTCCTAGTGAGAATAAGGATGATGACAATGAAAAGGTTTTCAGAAATGATCATAAATAATATAGTAGGTAAAGTTTTCTATTATAAAAAACTATTTTATGTAATATAATTAAATTATGTTTGTTGAATTTATTTTTTGATTATAAAATATTGAACTTTTTCATTTTGTCAGTGTTGTAAGTTATTTCTTAATCTGGATTTTAACATGTAAACTTATGATATTTTTCTTTGTATTACAAATGATGGGTAGAGGCCATGGTATACCCAAAGGTCATAGGAATACTTCTCGAGAATGAGGAAGAAAACCAAATAGTCCTTCACCACCCATGCCACCGAGTCCAACACCATCCACTATTAATTCACCAGAAACTTACATTACACCCTGACCTTCCTACCATTCTTTGACGCCATACCCTATCTATTCTCTAATACCACCACCTAACCACTTATTGATGCCACTAGTTAGTCGCCCTCCAGTGTCACCACCTTATCACTCTTATCTTGAGTATTTCACTTTTATTCCTACATTGAATATTATGGAAGATATTAGTATCTGCCACCTACGTACTTCTATCTACTACCATTTCCTAGTATGCTTTATGCATTATTATCTAGGTCAAACACTATGCATGTAGCTTTATCTACCCAGCACACACCCTCTCTTAGTGAATAGAGAGAAAACTATCACTACCTTGAACTTACGAGAGACACAAAGTATAACCAGTCCTAATTTAAATGGTAGTTCATATTTTATACACTAATTAAATATTACATACTTTAATCTCTCTTTCTTTTATACGGAGGTTCACTCCGTCAACTTATATGATTCATGAAATATGTGCCTTCATTAATAGTACATTTGAAAGAGATTAGACTAAATGGACTAAGATTAGTAAAGATGTCAAAGAAATGTGGTGACAAATGTTCAATGTATATATAGTTAATTCTAATTGTTTTACCATATGAATTATACAATTATTAACTAGTTTTTATATTTTATAGGAAAAGTTTTGGTGAGACCTTAAAATGAAAGAAAAATCAAGAAAAATTTCATGCATAAAAGGGTCGACTAATTTAAGGACATGGTGAAAGTATCATAAAAAAGCAAATTGGGTTCTGAGTTATCATGGAAGAAAAAGACTAATTACTAGGATAGTGCAAATTGCATGAAATAGTAAAACTAAAATAAGACCTATTATGGTAGTGAGATGACCTAACACTACATATTAGAAATTCAATTCCAATCAATGAGCATAGGATGCTAATAGTAAAATATTTTCTATATCAATGGCAAATTAAGGTGTTGTTATCTGTTATGTTTGTATGCAAGAAAATAACTTGGGACCTTTTACACAAATTGAGATATTTTGTTACCCTCACTAAAGGAATGATGCTAGCCAAGTTAATAATAGACAAGACAAACTATTGTAAGTGATATAAAATACATACACCTTTTATTTATAATTTCATATTAGGTTGATGATTAGAAAACTACAAATTGTCTAGTATTGTTAGAGACATTTGAAAAAATGAGGGCAGAGTCTTAGAATGTTGATGCATAGGCCAACTCAAGATTTGAATTGGGTGATTGTGTAGAAATAGTTAGAAGAAGCAATAGAAACTAAATTTACTGGCTTTGGTTACAAGCATGTGATGTTATCATAAATGAGTCTTTTAGCTAGACATCTTTGCAGCCACCATAGTAGTAGGAGTTTGAAAATAGAATTGCATTACTTAATGCCAAGTCGCATGCCTACTTCAATCAACACAATGTGATGCTCAACTCTATTTTTGACCACCTTCAGATTAAGCCACCTTTCCATTCCTAACTTATTTATTTCTTTCATATGGTCCTACCAATTCTACACAATAACCTCATTGACCTGCTATATAAAGCACTACAAATGAAGATGTCCAACATGATTAGTAGCAAAATGAGACTAGTGATGCTAATTTAGGAAAGGATAATTAGTGTTTATGGTATTTTGATTCATAAAAAATATTTTATGATTGGATTATGATGGTTTAATTATCAAGAACATGTTGTATGAATATTATATGAATTTGAAATTCCATAAAATTATTCATTTATGCAAATTTGTTAGGTTTTAAATTAGTATTAAGTCATTTTTATTTATTAAAAATATTAATTTTTTTAATTTCTCAAATTTAGGGCAACATTTCCTGTAATTTTCCAGATTTCCAATAGATTTTCCTTAGTGGAAGAATAATTTTTTGTAAAAAATTTCCCTATATTTTCTTATGAATTTTTCTATGGGAACAATTTTCTCATAAAAAAATATGGGAACATCCATGGGAAAATTTTCAATTTTATTTAAAAAATTGGTGTCCAAAATCCACAAGAAAAATCTATGGGAAATGGTTTCCCACACTTAAATTCCCTATTGTTGACGGTGAAATTTGGTTCGTGCTGGAGATCCAAACTTCAGTTAATGGGGAGGAGTTCAGGGATCCAATGCTACTTCTGAAGTGTAGAAGAAGATGGACCAGGAGGAAGAAGGGATGGTTAGGCAGCGAGTTTAACGTGGTTCAGCTAAATCCAGGCGGTACCAGACCCTACGTCCACTGTGGAGATTTTATTAATGTACTGAGAAATGATTTTAGTAGCTGCTTACAGAGTTTGGCCTCTTTCTTTCTTCTAACAATGCAATCCTATTTATAGAGGAAGGAGGAGTTACATACATTAATTATAAGCTATAATTGTGTTACATCAAGCTATAAATGAGAAAAGATAGCAAAAGACTACAAACTAGTTGTTGCTGAATGTAGGTTGCGGGGTGGTCTCCTAGGTCGGCCATAGACTTGAGCTTGTCGATGTCTGTTGCTTGGTGTAGTTGCATCAAGCGAGGTGTTGGGTGCCCCGAGCGGGAATTCCTCTCTCGGGGGCATCACGGGAACCGTTGTAGTGAGATATCGAGCTTAAGTAGGATGATCAACCTCTCAGCGAGTGGGTCTTGTGACCTTCTTGCCAGATCGTTGGGTCACTGCCTCGTGAGGCAAGGGCTTGCTTCATGGGATAGTCACGGGACGGTGTCGGGATAACTTTGCTATACCACTTTTTGATGGGCGAAGCGAAGCTCGATGAGAGCCTTTGGCAGTCTAGGGCTTACGAGTTCTCGAGACCATTTTTTGTATATAACATAAGCCCCCCAACTCTCAGTTTGCTTTACGGACTGGGAGTTGTAAGTTTCTGAGGCTTGATTCTTATCTTCAGTCAGTGTCCTTTCTTGACCGAAGTGTCATATCAAATGTCTTTCCATTCTGCTTTAGGCTGTGCTTTCTTTTGTTTGCCATTTTTGGCTGTTGGCGTGGCATTGCCACTTATTTCGTGTCATTGGATGAAGATCAAGTCAGATACCTTCTGGATTCTTCAAAGGGCCGAGTGGATCTTTTTATAGCCTGGGCATTCTCTTTTGCCTCAGAGAAGTTTAATGGAGGAGACTGAAGAGCCCCCTATATTTTGGTGTCTTGGCTTCCAGCGAAGCTTGCTGAGACATGGATGGCCTGTTGCAGAGTGCTGGGAGGCATGGATAGCCCGTTGCATGTGGCTCCATCACAGGATCCGCCTAGCGGGCTCCGGGGGATCTTGTGCTGATCCCGGGTCATTTCCTTCGGCCGTCACTTGTGGTGCTGCTATTTGGCCAGCCGACTTCTATAACTTTTTGATTTGCTCTGGGTCTAGCTCAAGGGGACGCACCGAGGGAAATAAGTAAGAGCAGCTTGGGTAGGAGCTGTCCTTCCCACAGGCACGAGCTCGGTGACCAGCCTTCTGCTCGTCTTATAGGAATGGTTGTGCTGGGTCTTCGAGCTTTTTGCCGTTATTTCTACACTTCTTCTTTTGATGTAATTTTGCCTCGCTGGCTGAGGTCATTTTACTATATGAGCTTTTCTTTTTCCAAATACTATAATCGGATGCTTCATACATTGCTGTATGTAAACTTCTGATGATCAATGAAATGTTCTTTTTTTTTACTAATTGGCTACGCTTTATTTTCATGACTGCTCAATCTATTGTGAGTGAGAGAGGGGTTGCATGCAAGCTACACCTGAAGAGTCTCGTTCGAGATATGAGAAATTCATTCACATGAGAGTTGTGGGAAATTCGTCCGCATGAGAGCTGCAGGAAATTCATGTGAAAGTTACGATGATTTTGTTTTGTTTAGGTTTTCGAAGCCACAAGGTAAGCTCAAGGGCCATCTCACCCTTGGTCGTTGCAAAGTAGGCTCAAGGCCGTCGCACCCTCGATTTTGTTTTTGAAGCCATGAGGTAGGCTCAAGGCCATTGCACCCTTGATTTTGTTTTCGAAGCCACAAGATAGGCTCAAGGCCATCTCACACTCAGGTGTTGTGAGGTAGGCTTAAGGTCATCGCATCCTCGATTTTGTTTTCGAAGCCATGAGGTAGGCTCAAGGCAGTCGCACCCTCAGGCGTTGTGAGGTAGGCTCAGGGCCCATCTCACCCTCGATTTTTGTTTTCATTTTAGTTTTACCATAGCGAGGTGAAAATCGTTCGCTATAGCAAGATTGCAATGATGGAGTAAAAACTCTATGTCTAGGTAATGCTTGGCCAATCAACAATTTACATTGATTCAGCATACAATAGTTGATACAATTGGTCACCATTGATGACAAATGAATGCTACAAGATCAGAATATGATTCTAATGGAGGGCTCAGGCTCTTGGGTGGCAACTTGTTGAGCTTGCTAAGCACGCTGCCTCGATAGTCTTACCACATAATCTTGTAGTCTGCCTTTTCTGATGAGGTCTTCTATGGTATCCTTTAGCACCCAACAGTCTGAGGAGGAGTGCCCAGCCTCACTGTGATAGGCATAAAATCTATTTTGGTCTCTAGACTTGATGGGTCCCCTCATTGGTTTGGGCTTTCCGAAGTCCTCATTATGCCTTTCCGCGATAAAGATCCAGTCCTGTGTGTCTGACAGAATGTTGTAGCTCTTGAAGCGGCCTTCGGGTCGTTGAGGTTTTGCCTTCTTCATGAGATGAAGAATAGGGTCGTCGTGACTCTCGCTACCTTTCTTTTTGCTTGCGATGGGACTACTATAGCCCACTTTATGCTTGGGTTCCTCCATTCTGAAGGTTTCTTCCCATCTTATTTGTTTGGTTGCCTGATCATAGAACTCGGCAAGGTCTCAAGTGGGGGACTTATAGAGGCTTCTGTACAGATTGTCATCTTTGTGAAGTCCCACTGAGATAGCTGTTAGAATGCCCTTCTCTGAAGGATTCTCCATGAAGTTGGCCTCATGCTTGAATTGGGTTACATAGTCCTTGAATGACTCTTCCTTGCATTGGAAAACCATCATGAGATGGCAAGGAGGCATGAGTTATTTCTTCAGTGCTCAGTATTGGTCAACAAATTTTCTTTGGTATTCTTCCCAGCTGTCGATGCTACGAGCCGGGAGGCACCTAAACCATACCTGAGGTATTCCCCCTAATGTGGCAGGAAAGACATGACACTTCACCAGGGGGTCGACTATCTAGAAGTCCATTTGAGTGTTGAACGTGTCCAGGTGATCGCTCAGGTCGCTACTCCCATCGTATAGTAGGATAACGGGCACTTTGAGTTTTTGTGGGAGAGGTTGCATCTTGATTTCCATTGAAAATAAGGAGCTTTCCTTGCCGTAAGGCTAATGGTCTTGAGGTTGTGGATACTCCTCTAGCCGTTCGAGCCTGCGGAGGACTTCCTCCATTGTCTGATCCCGCATCTCAGACTAAGGGGTAGAGCTTCCCACTCATTGAGAGCCCCCTAGTCGCTGGCTATCATGATCTTCATGAGTTTCCTTTTAAGCCTATTTATGAAGCTACTGGAGCTGTGCCATGAGTTCTTCTTGTCTCTGCGTGCTCTGAGCTTGGACCTGTGCCAACACTTTGATAGTTTCCGCCAGCTCTCTTATCATGCTTTCAAGCACCAGATGAGATTGGCTGGAAGTTTGTGCCTCTTAAGTTTCAGGAGTAGCAACAGATTGCTGGTGAGCCCCCACAACAGGAGTGTCCATCGGCTGGAGGGCTGGAGTGGTCGAGCTTCGAGTTGTTATTCCTCTGGCCATTGTTGGGCTGCAATGGAGACTTCAGAGAGTAGATGGTCCCCACAGACAGTGCCAAAATGTTGACGGTGAAATTTGGTTCGTGCTGGAGATCCAAACTTCAATCAACGGGGAGGAGTTTAGGGATCTAATGCTGCTTTCGAAGTGCAGAAGAAGATGAACCGGGAGGAAGAAGGGACAGTGAGGCAGTAAGTTTAACATGGTTTGACTAAATTCGGGCAGTACCGAACCCTACATCTATGGTGGAGATTTTATTAATGTATTGAGAAATGATTTTAGTAAAGTTTCTGCTTACAGAGTTTGGCCCTTTTTTTTTTCTAACAATGCAATCCTATTTATAGAGGAAGAAGGAGTTACATGCATTAATTACAAGCTATAGCTATGTTACATCAAGCTATAAATGAGAAAAGACAGCAAAAGACTACAAACTAGCTGTTGTTGAATGTAGGCTATGGAGTGGTCTCCTAGGTCAGCCGTAGACTTGAGCTTGTCAGCATCTGTTGCTTAGTGTAGTTGCGCCAAGCGAGGTGCTGGGCACCCCGAGTGGGAATTCCTGGTTCAGGGGCATCATGGGAACCGTTGTAGCAAGATATCGAGCTTAAGCAGGATGATCGACCTCTCGGCAAGCGGGTCCTGTGACCTTCTCGTTAGATCGCTGGGTCGTTGCCTTGTGATGTGAGGGCTTACTTCACGGGATAGTCATGGGACGATGTTGGGACAACTTTGTTATGCCACTTTCTGATGGGCGAAGCGGAGCTTTCTAAGAGCCTTTGGCACGTCTGGGGCTTACGAGTTATCGAGACCATTTTTTGTATAGAACATAAGCCCCCAACTCTCGATTTACTTTGCAGATCAGGAGTTGTAAGTTTTCGAGGCTTGATTCGTATCTTCAGTCAATGTCCTTTCTTGATCGAAGTGTCATGTCAGATGTCTTTCCGTTCTGCTTTAGGCCATGCTTTCTTTTGTTTGTCATTTTTGGCCATTGGCGTGGCATTGCCACTCGTTTCATGCCGTTAGATAAGGATCAGGTCAGATACCTTCTGGATTCTTCAAAGGGCTGAGCGAGTCTTTTTATAGCCTGGGCCATTCTCTTTCACCTCAGAGAAGTTCAATGGAGGAGATTGAAGAGCCCCCTGCGTTTTGGTATCTTGGCCTCCAACGAAGCTTGCTGAGACATGGATGGCCTCTTGCAAAGTGCCGGGAGGCATGGATAGCCTGTTGCACGTGGCTCTATAGTAGGATCCGCCTGGCGGGCTCCTGGGGGATCTTATGCTGATCCAGGGCCATTTCCTCCGGCCGTCGCTTATGGTGCTGCTACCTAGCCAGCTGGCTTCTACGACTTTTTGATTTGCTTTGGGTCTAGCTCAAAGGGATGCACCGGAGGGAAATAAGTAGGAGCAGCTTGGGCAGGAGCTGTCCTTCCCATAGGTGCGAGCTCGATGACCGGCCTTCTGCTCTTCTTGCAGGAATGGTTGTGCCGGGTTATCGGGCTTTTTGCCATTATTTCTACACTTCTTCTTTTGATGTAATTTTACCTCGCTGGCCGAGGTCTTTTTCTGTATAAGCTTTTCTTTTTCCAAATACTATAACTGGATGCTTTGTGCATTGTTGTATGTAAACTTCTGATGATCAATGAAATGTTCTTTTTTGTTTTTGCCAATCGACTGTGCTTTATTTTCATGACTACTCAATCTGTTGTGAGTAAGAGAGGGGTCGCGCAAGCTACGCCCAAGGAGTCTTGTTTGAGACATGAGAAATTCATCCACATGAGAGCAGTGGGAAATTCGTCCGCATGAGAGCTGAGGGAAATTCATGTGAAAGTTACGATGATTTTGTTTTGTTTAAGTTTTCGAAGCCACAAGGTAGGCTCAAGGGCCGTCTCACCCTTGGGCATTATGAGGTAGGCTCAAGTCTGTCACACCCTTGATTTTATTTTGGAAGCCACGAGGTAGGCTCAAGGCTATCGCACCCTCGGGTGTTACGAGGTAGGCTCAAGGCTGTTGCACCCTCGATTTTATTTTTGAAGCCACGAGGTAGGCTCAAGGCCATCGCACCCTTGGGCATTGCGAGGTAAGCTCAAGGCTATCGCACCCTTGGGCATTGCGAGGTAGGCTCAAGGCGGTTGCACCCTTGGGTGTTGCGAGGTAGGCTTAAGGCCATCTTACCCTCGATTTTTGTTTTTGTTTTGGTTTTGCCATAGCAAGGTGAAAATTATTTGCTGTAGCGAGTGCCATAGCGAGGTGAAAATCGTTCGCTGTAGTGAGATTGCAATGACAAAGTAAAAACTCTTTGTCTAGGTAATGCTTGGCCAATCGATAATTTACATTGATTCAGCATACAACAGTTAATACAATTGGTCACCATTGATGACAAATGAATACTACAGGATTAGAATATGGTTCTGATGGAGGGCTCAGGCTCTTGGGTGGCAACTCGTTGAGCTTGCTAAGCACATTGCCCCAATGGTCTTGCCACATAATCCTGTAGTTTGACTCTTCTGATGAGGTCTTCTATGGCATCCTTTAGCGCCTGGCGGTCTGAGATGGTGTGCCTAGCCTCATTGTGATAGGCACAAAATCTATTTTGGTCTCTGGACTTGACGAGTCCCCTCATTGGTCTGGGCCTTCCGAAGTCCTCATTATACCTTTTCACGATAAAGATCTAGTCCTGTGTGTCTGACAGAATGCTGTAGCTCTCGAAGCGGCCTTTAGGTTGCTGAGGTTTTGCCTTCTTCGTCAGATGAGGAGTGGGGTTATCGTGACTCTCGCTACCCCTCTTTTTACTCGCGGTGGGACCATTATGGCCTGCTTTATGCTTGGGTTCCTTCGTTTCAAATGTTCTTCCCATCTTATTTATTTGGTTGCCCGATCATAGAACTCAATGAGGTCTTGAGTGGGGGACTTGTAGAGGCTTCTGTACAACTTGCTATCTTTGTGAAGTCCCACTGAGATAGCCATTAGAATGCCCTCTTCGAAGGATTCTCCAAGGAGTTAGCCTCATGCCTGAATCGAGTTACATAGTCCTTAAGCGACTCATCATTGCGCTGTAAAACCATCACAAGATGGAAATGAGGCGCGAGTTATTTCTTCAGCACTAGGTATCGGTTAACAAATTTCCTTTGGCATTCTTCCCAGCTGCCAATGCTGCGAGTTGGGAGGTGCCTGAACCATGCTCGAGGTATTCCCCCTAATGTGGCGGGAAAGACATGGTACTTCACCAGGGGGTCGATTGTCTAGAGGTCCATTTGAGTGTTAAATGCGTCTAGGTGATCGCTCGAGTTACTACTCCCGTCGTATAGTGGGATAGCGACACTTTGAGTTTCTGTGGGAGAGGTTCCGTCTCGATTTCCATAAAAAATGGGGAGCTTTCCTCGCAGTGAGGCTGATGGTCTTGAGGTTATGGATACTCCTCTTACCATTCAAGCCTGCAGAGGACTTCCTCCATTGTCTAGTCGAGCATCTCAGATTGAGGGGCAGAGCTTCTTGCTAGTTGAGAGGCCCCCAGTCACTGGCTATCGTGATCTTCACAAGTTTCCTTTTGAGCCTCTTTACGAAGCTGCTGGAGCTGTGCCATGAGTTTTTCTTGTCTCTCCGTGCTTTGAGCTTGGACCTACACCAACACTTTGACGATTTTTGCCAGCTCTCTTATCATGCTCTCTAGCGCTGGATGAGATTGGCCGGACGTTTGTGCCTCTTGAGTTTTAGGAGTAGCAGCAGACTGTTGGTGAGCCCCCACAATGGGAGTGTCTGTCGACTGGAGGGTTGGAGTGGTCGAGCTCCGAGTTGTTCTTCCTCTGGCCATGGTTGGCTACAATGGAGACTTCAGAGAGTAGATGGTCCTCACAGACGGCGCTAAAATGTTAACGGTGAAATTTGGTTCATGCTGGAGATCCAAACTTCAGTCAACAGGGAGGAGTTCAAGGATCCAATGCTGCTTCTAAAGTGTAGAAGAAGATGAACTAGGAGGAAGAAGGGATGGTGAGGCAGCGAGTTTAATATGGTTCGGCTAAATCCGGGTAGATACCAGACCCTACATCCACGATGGAGATTTTATTAATGTATTGGAATTTAAAAAGTTGTTTAATGGACTGAGCATGTGTTTTTATATATATTGCCATTGAATTAGATTGGCATAGTGTATATGAATGGATTGAATGGAAAAACCAGTGTGTGGTAAATTGAACAGTGGTGCCAATGTATGTGTCTAATCTATTTTTGAGGAAAATGGGCATGAACTCAATGGAGACATTGGAAATGAAGTTGAAAAGGTACTTTTGGGTATGTCATAAGATGTAATCATATTGAACGAGCTTAAATCATTAGAGGAATGTTAGAAGTTTTACAAGGAATAGCCATTTAGGGATACCAAGTATAATGAAAGCCCTAAATGTCAGAGAAAGCACCGATTTCATCAGAAAAGGCACTTGCCTCTAACCCAAATTAGAAGCAAAGTAGGATTAAGAGTGAAAAGAAATAAAGGTACAAAGAAATGGTACGTGTATCATTTTAATGATAAGTACAATTATCAAACCCTGGGACCTCAACACATTGCATTACATAGATGTCATAGGGGAATAATAGATACTAAGACTACCTAAGTTGATAGCATGCAAGCTAATGAGGTTAAAAGGTTTCAAATATATGGTCTCATTATTAGGTGTCATAGGGCTGGTAGCTTTTTTAGCTATACCATGTGGTGTATGATGCCAATTCTTGGCCAACATGTCAATTTTTCAATAAACTCATGCCATACTTAGACAAATAATAGGGAAAATAGATTTTGGTTGCTTATATGATAAAATCTTATATGCAACATGTCTATAGACAAACATGAGCATGTAGTCAAAGTATCCGCATATACCAAGTGTTAAACAATGCTTGACATAAGTATCCTCTAGTGTATATCAAAAAGGGACTTTTTGAATAGGGAGAAGGACAACTTTATTTTATTAATATATGCCTCATTATATAATTTTAAGTGTGTAAGGGGAGTTTTTAAGGCATCATATTCTAATCCCTAACCTTTGCCTTAGTGCCTATCCTAGTTACTGAACATGCCCTATAAAAAGCATTTTAAGTTAAAGCCTTAATGGCATAAGTAGACATATTTTTCTGAATTGACATAAGGGCTTTTCTTAAAGAATGATAGGGTTATAATGTGCCATCTCATATAGACACGAAGATAAAAATGAAAGGATCATAACCATATGCTTTTTTACTCACACTAGACAAATGATCTATGCTAAAAACACACAAACATTCCCAAAATAGGAAAAATAATTCCCAAATTCACATCACAAGGCCTCCTTTTCATGCTTAATTTTTATGCCAAATTTCATCTAAAATAGAGCATGTTTGCTTATCAAATTAGCTTACCAGGCCAGCTTGTGACATTATCCTCCACTTCAAATTTCAATGCCCTCACTGACTCTTCAATTTAACATACCTTCCATAAAGGTTTTATCCTATTGAGGCCAACTTCTCGAATATTCATATGGGTTTTCAGCTTGTTCTTCTTGAGCTTCTCATTTGATTGCTTCATGCTTCTTTTTTTGAGCTAACAATATTCATGAGCCTTTGTTAAATAATAACCTCAACCTGATATAGCTTTTAAGATAGTCAGCAATTTGCTACTCTTTAACTCCTCTATTGACTTCTTATTAGCTTTGTCTCCTTGAACTCTAACCATTAAGCATTTGCTTCTCCTACAAACTTTTTGGTAATTGCCTCCACAACTTTGGTGTCTTAAACTTTGCTATCGTCGTAGACTTTGTGATCTACTTTTGTAAACTTTACTTTGTTGTCTTAACATTCCTCTATGTGCAGTATCTTTATAGTTATCTAGTTCTTCACATCTGTAACTTCTCTTATCCCACTGCCTTTGCAGCATTCAAGTTGTCACTTTTATAACTTATGCTTGCCTTTTTACCTTTATAGTTTATAGGCATGTTGTCCCTGCATAACTCTTGACCTACTACCTTTGTAGCTTAAGTTTATGCTATTTCCATAGTTTGTGTGCTTGCTTGGAATTTTTGGACCACCTACTGCAAGATATACCCCACATCTAATGTCTCATTCCACCAATGTGAGAGACATAAGTCCCATGCCCTGCTTTCATGCAAGTCTTATTCCTTGCAGACAAAACATGGTTTGCTTGCAAGTCTCACTTGCTTATAAGTCTACTCATGTTAGGTTTGATCAATCCATTACACTTCGCTACGCCATTTCTACACTCGATCAAATCCTTTTAACCTTCTTGGAATTAACACCTTTGTGGTATCTTAGCCATCACAACCTTTTCAAAGTTAATTCTATCTAGCATTTTGGCCCTCACAACCCCTCCTTAGTTTTCACTTTTCAATGTTATCTCTTCAAAAATGATACTAGCTCATCTCATGCAACCTTCATAGCCAATCATTAGTATCTGAACCTTCTTAGCCACTTCTTTGATGATTAATGCCCTTTCTCTTGGCACCTCTCAAGTGACATCCCTTAATGTTTAAGATCTTGTAGCTTAGTCTGAGCAAATCCTGCCAATGACTCATTCTTCGAGTATGTCCTTCTGATAACTACTTCTTCGAGCGCATCCTTTTGATGCCTTCATTATATCAACAAGTTGATAAGGGTTAAGTATATAGTCTTCCTTTACTCTAACTCGAGCTTTACCTTGCTTATGCATAAGCAACTATGAACCTTATGGTCATTGATGCAAATTTTGTTTTGTGACTATGTAATGCTAGCTTGCTATGCCTTGATTTATTGTTGCCACTCCACCATTCACTACATCTTATATCATTGCCTTTTGTCATGTGACTGTGATATGCTAGCTCTTCTAGCTTATCATCTCAAATCTTGTGGTTAAGCACTGCAACTTACTCATTACACTCACAAGTATTCATTTTATTCATAATTCTCATATGTTTTTGACAACTAAATCCATAAACTATAGCCCTTTAATACATTCTTCAGCACAAATTGAGCATTAATACCAACTATCATGGGTCGATAGTTTTTCTAATCATACAGTGCAACCCATGATGCCAGCTCCTGGTTAATATGTCAGCCTTCCGATAAGCTTAGGCCATAACTGGATAGATAATAAGAAAAAATAGATTTTGGTTTCCTATACAATGAAACCCTATGTGCAACATGTCCATAAGCAAACATGAGTGTATAGTCAAAATATTCGGGCATATCGAGTCTCAAAGAACACCCCACATAGGTAGCATCTAGTGTATATAAAGAAAGGACTTTTTGAATAGGGAGAAGGATAACTCCATTTTGTTAATATATGTTTCATTTCATAGTTTTAAGTTAAGCCACCACTCTAATCCCTAACTTGTGCCTCAGTACCCACTCAGGTCACCAGACATGTCCCCTAGAGAACTTTTTAAGCCAAAGTCCTAATGGTACAAGTAGACATATTTTTTTTCCAAGCTAGCATAAAGGCTTTTCTCCAAGCTTAGAAGGCTTCTAATGCACCATTCCATATGGATATGAAGATGAAAATGCAAGGATTACAACTATATAATTTTTTACTCGCACTGGACAAATAATCTATGCTAAAAAGATGCAAATGCCACCAAAATAGGAAAACTAATACATAAGTGAATTTGCTCACAAATTCGCACCTCGTGGTGTCTTCTGCATGCTTAATTTTTATACCAAATTTCATTCAAGATTGAGCATGTTTGCTTGTCGAATTGGTTCGCAAGATCAACTTGTGACACAGGGCAATTTGGTGGTTATAAAAAGTCAGGATTTAAAAAGAAAGATATGCACAACCACATAAACAGCAAATGCAATTTGAAAACAAGTGAAGGTGATGTAATTGCTACCTTGCACTACCTTAGAGGAAAGACCAATTGTGATCCAATGTTATACATGAAATACAATGTAGACAATGAGGGTCACTTATAGCATTTCATAGTAGAATGGATTACAAATGTTTTGGTGATGTGTTAGCATTTGATACAACTTAAAAAGAAGAACAAACATGATAGATTGCTTGTGATATTTTTTTGGTATTAATCACTATAGGAGTATCATCATTTTTGGGTGTACAATTATTGCTAATGAGACTATAATATTCCAAAATTCTTTTTATGAGCTGATGAAATTTCCCCCACTATTTAAATCATGTATTGTTGAACATGTGTGTTTGGGATCTATGAAGGGACTGAAACAAAATTTTGGCATATGAATTTTTAAGCTTATACCTTTAATGTTTTGTAATATCCCAAAGAATTTCTTAAATTTCCTTGGTAAAAGACATTTTGCAAGGTTTGATATATGACTTTATCAAAGAAATTATGTTTTGATATATTAATTCCATTATTACGCTAAGGATTTAGAGTGTATTAAATATGTATCAAATTTTAATATTGAAAATTCAATACCTTTATCCATTTATTGTTTTTTATTTATATAAATTAAATATGTTTCTTATTAATTTTAGGTTCAATTAAACACTATTATTATTACTCTATCTATTTAATGTATAGTAAATATGCCTTAGTTTTAATAACCAAGTGTTGATGGTAGATTTTGGTTCTAGGCCTAACTCTAGTCAATAGAAAGGATTCTTAGAGATTCAAACTATTTTCTGGTTGAACAAGCAAAGATGAATAGGAAGATCAGAGGAAGAGCAACAGATACACACAATATTTTTAATATGGTTAAGCCAAAACTCAGTAACATCGATCCCCATGTCCACAGTAATATATTGATATGGAGAAATTTCTACAGAGTCTAACTATGGCTGTTTCAGCTTAGCTTATAAGGATCCTTCTCTTCCTATTTATAGAGGCTGAGAGGTTATAAATATAAATTTACATGTTGTAAATAAGTTGCATCAAACATAAATGTACAAGGCAATATAAACTCCTACAAATCAGCCTCTGCAGGTGGCTTTCTATAGGTGGGCCCTCTCTGTTTACTAGGCTAGGGAATTGAGATAGGATGGTTTGACATTCCATCTCGCTAAGCTTTTTGATTAGGCAATATGCCTTATCTCATGAGCCATTTTTGGCTTGGGGTCGATGTCGTCTTTTTGGCTACCAAGGTTGAGCTCATGTATAGCAAAGCGAGCTCACATAGGATCAGTTGTTGAGTATACGAGTCAGAACCTAGTGTCCTTAACTTCAGTGAGCTGGACTTTTTCCAATGCTAAGCCTTTGTTGACTTGTTTTATGATGCTAGATTTTACCCATAACATAAGCCCCCTAACTCTCAATTCACTTTGCGGATTGGGAGTTGAAACTTTGCTGTACAGTCAAAGCCTTTGCATATGGCCTTCGCTGAGTTGTCATTTCGGACTCAAATCTTTCACTTCATTTACTTTAGGCCATACCTCTGCCTGTGCATAGTTCTCAGCCATTGGCATATAAGCTTTATCTCTTCCTAAACTGTCCGATCAAGGAGAGCTAGATATCCTCTGAATTTTTCAATAGACCAAGCTGGTCTATTTAACGCCTTGAGATTTTCTAATGTAAATTTGCCTCGTTGAGGCCTTTTAATGAAAGAACTATCTTTCATGATTCTTGCATGTTGCATTATGTCTGAATGTTCTGCATGTTACATGTGATAATGTGAACCTTTGCAAATTACTACAAAATGAGACACTTGATTAGCTAATCGGCCATATTTTCTAATAAATAATGAATAATGAAAATGGGAGCCTCGAGTCCTTTAAACTGTAGTGAGGGAACCATCCCGACAGGTCGCATGATAACTGCGTCCTACGGGAAATAGTATGAAATCTGTGAACAATGCATCGCATGTGAGCTGCGAGCAATACTCCACATGAGAGCTGCAAATCATTAAATCGCATGCAAGCTGCGATTTGTGAGCTATACCTTAGTAACTTAATGCATGTTTAGTTGGATGGAATAGAAAAGGAATGGAAAATAGAATTAAAAATTATGTGGTTTGGTTAGGTAGAATGGATGAAATATCTCATTCCATCGAATGTTATATTCTACTAAATAATGGAAAAGCTATTCTCTCCAAAATTGTGTGGAATATGAGATTCCCATTTATGTGTATTAATATTTATATAATATAAAATTTAATATATTAAATATATAAAATATATTTATATATTTAATATATTAAATTAAT